>JAADXH010000509.1:0-21462 GCA_023337595.1 Globisporangium camurandrum
GCTTTCAAAAAATGAAATGCACTGCGGGAATCACAAAATTAGCGCGGTTGCGATGGTCTTGTTAGAACTTTGAAAAGTGACCTACAACAAAAGTAATCCACAAAAATCGAAGTGCGGCTAACCGATTGGCGCGCACTGTATGTTTGAGTGTCGAACTCTTGTAGCGGTCAACAACAGCATCGTTTGAGGGTAGATAAGCCCGATAAGCTACTTTGATCTATCGATATTGTCATGCGCTGCAATATCTAAGACTTGCTATACCCACCTGCTATCGAGAGAGTGAGTGAGAGCGAGAGAACGGTTTGTTAGGGTAGCATGAGCATCACATTCGCCATCGTGCCGTCTAGATGTCGCTGGTGGTGTAGCAGCTGCGGCGCTTTCGCCCAGTGCCTCGAGCTCACTGGAGCAACAAACGCGAGTGAAATCTGGCGCATCGGCAGCTGTCACGCTCAGTGCTTCGCGCTTGACGCTGACGTCGTTCGTGTCTTCTGCTTCTTGCTGCTCTTATTTTGCTCAGCCGGTCGCTTCTGCTTCTTGCACTCATTCTCTTGGACTCGGACTCGGACTCGCTGCGGCTCCCGGAAGTGACGCGCCATCAACTCCAGTAACTGCTTCGCTCGAATCGGGTCGTGTCGGATAGTGATGTGCTCGTTGATGTTTGTCAACGAACGAACCATCAATGACCTTACTGTCATCGACAATCGCGTATTTGTGATAGCAGTAGCAGTAGCAGTAGCAGCAGCAGTAGCACATAGGAAGCATACCAACTTGTTTACAGCGATGCATGTGATTGCGCCACGACAAATCTACTACACAACCGACAGTTCACTTCGGTCTATAGATCTATCATTCCTTCCTGAGCTGTATCTACTCACTATCTATCGATGTGTCCTTGAGTGATATGGCACCGCATCGCGATCGACGTGCGGTGATGATGGTCGTTGTTGTTGTTGTTGTTGTTGCTTGTACTTCTTGTTCGTCTTCTTGGTGTTTCGCGTCGTCGCGCGTTTCGTATCGAGCGCTTCATCCGCAATGATCTCAGCAACTTCATGCAGCGTCCGATGCGGCTGTGTGCACGTCCCACTTGGCAGTGGACACCGCATCGGCGCGTGGACGTTCGTCGGGTCACTCGACCGCGCTGCATAGCAGAATGGGACTTTTGTATGGAGCCGACGTGGCGGCATCGATATAGTCTCGTGGTTATGCATTCGTCGCTCTTTGTTGTGGAGGTTAAGGCTACTGCCGCGTATCAATTGCTTTGTACAGTCCTCAAACGCCCAGTTGCCTTCCAGCCAATGCTCGTGATGCGTCCGGCGACGACGCAAGTGGACTGTGTGACACACATCACCAGCAGCCAAACGTGGGCACACGCCATCGAGCAGAAAGTCTTTACAGTACGTCCCCGAGCGAAAACAATACGGAATCCGATGCCGCACAAACGACCAGCTGGGCAGAACGACATCCACAACATCAGCAGAAGCGCGTGGGTGTGACATGAATGCAAACAGATCCAGGACATTGTGGTTGCCGTCATCCGAAGCATCGGTCGTCATCGCGCTCAAGAGCTCTACCACTGTGTCGGTGGTGGGTCGTTTGGACGCTGTCGAGCCAGCAGCGCGACGTCGCGCAATGTACGTGCCTGCAGGGACGTTGCACGCCGCTTCGAGCACGTGCCGGACGTTTGTGAAGCTCGCCATCGGCTCGAACCACTCGGGTGCATCCTCTTTACTACCAAACACGAGCGTCTGGAGCGAATGCATCGTCCAGTCGGTCACAACCATCGTTTGTGGATCAACACGTGCAAGTGCGACGGTCGAACCGCCTCTTAGCCACGCGTGGAGCCAAAAGCGGCGCTTTTCCGACAGTGTCAGCTGTTCGGGGACGTTACAGCAGCGATAATCTGGCTTGACAAACACGCTGAGGGGGACAGGCGTGTGTTGTTTCGTATTCTCCACAGCAAGCAGCGCGTGCGTCGTCGTCCGAACGAGGACGCGTAGATCCGCTACTTCCCACACGTGGTACGTCGTACAGCCGCGCAGCAGCGCTTTGGACGCTTCGGATGCCTCGGATGCTTCGGACTGGAGTTGGTGGAGGAGCGACGCACGTGCTGCGGTCGCAATCTTGTGCCGCGCGCTCGCAGCAGCAGGCGGCAGCGCTTTGTCCATGTAGACGTGCTTCTTCGTCGTGCCTTTTTGGGGATCGCACACCACGACGCGATGCTTGAGTGGGACGAGCCAGTCGTTCGTTTCGACCGTATCAAACAGTGTCACGAGTGTCGAGGACGTCATCGCAACGTCGCAATTAAACTGGAGCATCAGCGATTCCGCATGTGCGTCCGCAGAGATCGGACAGTGCACTGGCTCGAATGCTGTGATACTAGTGCTGCTGTTGTCGATTGAAGCGTCGACATGCAGCGGTTGGTGCGCTGTGAAGCGTGTTGCGTCAATAACAGCGCAGCGGCCGATCGCAAACACTTGCTGTTTGTGTTTGAACTGCGTCGTTGGTGTTGGTGAAGCGACTGGCGACTGTGGAATTTGAATCGCAGGTTCAAAATACTGGGGATACATTTGTCGGACGTCGTTCTCGCGCTGGAGCAACAGACGCGTGTACTGTATGTAATAGAGAGAGAGAGCGCGATCGAATGAGACAGGCGGTAGGAGAGAGAGAGAGAGAGAGAGAGAGTAACGTACAAATGATTCGACGGCGGGTGGGACGTTAAACAGCGCAGCGCCGAGTTCTAGCGGGATAACAGCGCGCAGTTCGTGCTGTAGGGCGCGTTGTTCCGTCTGGACACGTACATCGAGTGCCTCGAAGCGTGCGAGTTCAGCTGGAGGCAGCGCCAAGATCAACGGGACGCCGGACTGCGTGGAGTGCGTCCATCAGCAGCAGTCAATGTATTGCAATTGCTATTGCAGGCGCTACATACAGGACGAATGCAAACGTACCCGCTGTGCGTCAATGCGCCGCTGCAGGAGCGTCATGTACTCTTCGTGCTCGAGGACGCGCAGTGAGGACAAGCGTTTGCTGACGTTCGACAGGCGCATGACGTTTACTGGCGCTTTCACGCGCGTCGCAATGACTTCCATCAAGTGCAGCCGCGGCGGCGGACGTGTTGGTGCTGCAGCGGTCTTGGTTGCTGCTGGCGCGCTCAAGCACGACACGAGCTGCTGCTCGACGCGCGCGTGCAGCGCTGTGAGCGCTTCGGCGCCAAACACGGAGAAGCGGTCGAATGCAGCTTCCGTGATGTCCTGTGCATTTGCTGTTGTGTCACCATTACTGCTGCTTGTACGCGTGTTATGGCAAGCTGCTGTTGGCGCTGGACGCTTGCGCGCACGCAGTCGCGGCGGTGGCACGAGCGGACAATCATCGACCATTGCAACCATTCGTGCTGTCTAATGTGACACAAGCGCCCAGCGTTTCGCAGCCGAATTAGTGACATACAAGCATTAAATATAGTGTCTTTGTATGTCACTCAAACGGTTGTGTCACAATTTTGAGGTTTTGTCATTGTGCTCTGTTTGGTGAAGCAGAGCACTTTGACAAAGCAATCAATCAATCAAGCAGATCCACACCATTGACGAGCAAGCGTGACGACGATGTCGGTGCTCATTGAGACAACGCTCGGTGAGCTCGTGATCGACGTGTATACGGACGATGCACCGCTCGCTGCGACCAACTTCCTCAAGCTGTGCAAGCTCAAGTACTTCCACGGCGCACTGTTTTTCAACGTCCAGGAGAACTTCATGGTCCAAACCGGCGACCCGACTGGCACGGGCAATGGCGGCACGTCGCTGTACGGCCAGCTGTACGGCGCACAGGCCAACTACTTTGCCGACGAGATTTGTCCGCACCTCAAACATACCAAGAGAGGCCTCGTACGTGTGTGTGTCTCTCTCTCGCTCTCTCTCTCTCTCCTTTACTCACATGCACCCGCCTGTCTCAATCAGGTCGGGATGGCGAATTCCGGTCCCAATACGAACGCCTCGCAGTTCTACATCACGACGCGCAGCGACGACCTCACGTACCTTGATGGGAAGCACACGCTATTTGGCGAAGTCGCCGAGGGCCTCGACGTCCTCGAGAAACTGAATCAACTGTTTGTCGATCAGGACAATCGACCGTTCCAGGACGTCCGCATTACACACACGTACGTGCTGGACGATCCGTTTCCAGATCCACCGTTGCTCGTCGTACCGCCGCACTCGCCTAAGCACGAGCGGCCGCCAGAAGAGACCGTCGAGCCGCGCATTTCAGCCGACGAAGTGCTCGATACTGAGCCAACCGACCGGACGGAAGCCGAGATTGAAGCTGCTGTGCGTCAGAAAGAAGCGCAATCCCGCGCAGTTGTGCTCGAGATGCTCGGGGACTTGCCGGATGCTGACGTCGCACCGCCAGACGACGTGTTGTTTGTCTGTAAGTTGAATCCCGTGACTGAATCCAGCGATCTGGACATGGCGTTCTGTCGCTTTGGCAAATGCAAGAGTCAGGTCATACGAGACCACAAGACTGGTGACTCGTTGTGCTTTGCGTTCGTGGAGTTTACAAACGCAAAGCACTGTGAAGAAGCCTATTACAAGATGAACAACGTGTTGTTGGACGATCGCCGTCTCAAAGTCGATTTTTCGCAGTCCGTTTCGAAATTGTGGAATAAATTTCATCGAAACCAACCGATGGGGAAACATGACAACAATGGAGAGAAGAACAGTGCGACGACGCGCGACAAGTTGTTTGGGAAGAAAGGACGAGTGCCATTGCAGTTGAAAGGAACGAAGCGCGTCGATGAGTTTGAATTAGTCGAGGATGGCGACGACGATGGAGGCGACGATGATAGAAAGCGACAGAAAGAACGGAGTCACCGACGTGATGCTCGACGTAGTGGAAGTGGAAGGGATTGCTCACCGGTTGCACACAAGCGGCAGGACGATCGACGCAGCGACCGATACGACGACAGCAAACGCCATTGTCGTGATCAAACCGATCGCCAGCGCAGTCGGAGTTTGGAACGACGACGCAGCCACAAACGTCGGTCCACGAGTCGTGACAGGCGCCACAGAGACCGACGGAGCAACAGCCGCGAACGTCGCTCATCGAATAAACGCAGTCGGAGTCGGAGTCGGAGTCGGAGTCGCACGCGTGAATCACGCACAACTACCAGCAGCAGCACGAAGCGGCGATAAAATAGTCTTAGGTGCCAGTCGATTCGGTCTAGTCAACAAGTTGCTTTTGCTCTGTCTCTCTCTCTCTCTCTCTCTCTCTCACTCTCTCTCTCTCTTTGCTTTCATCCTATTCATTTCGTCTTGTTTCATCTGTATCGTTGAGAGTTATGAGCAGACAAGTGAAATCGGAGCGACGTACGAATAGAACGCTATTCTACGCTGAATGCGTAAACTATGTCGTCTCTCTCGCGTATCTCTCTCTGTCTCTCTCTGTCTCTCTCTCTCGCTCTCACACACACACTCTCACTCAGACTTTCGACTTCTTCTTCGGCGGTGGGAGACTGTCGAGTGCATCAAAGCTCAATTCAACTTTCGTGTCCTGCAAATTGTCGAGGTCCTGATACGATTTCGTCACTTGACGTGGATCGACTGGCAAGTCGCTATCGATTGGCATTAACTCACGCGGCGGCAGGCGCTCGTTGGTGCCACTGCGCGATGATCCAAACGACTCGCGACGCGGTGGCGACCGCGGTGGGCCAAACGACTCGCGACGGGGGCCACTGCTGCGATCGCGCGACCGGCCACGAAAGCCGCCGCCATCGCGCGGTCCGTCGTGCCGGTAGTTGCGCTGCGGCGGCGGTCCGCTATTGCTATTGTTATACGACCCACGCGCGTGGTTGTGATTGCTATTACGCACTTGGAAACTGTTGTTGCCGCCACTCCGTCCAAGCGTCGCATTGTTTGCCAAAAGCGTATTCGTCGTCTCGATCGGCGGCAGCGGCCGGTTTGGATCTTCGCGGTACGCTTCCCACATGTAACTCTCACCGACGTCTGCGATCTTATCGACCACGAGCTCCATGTGTTTGTTCCGAATGTGTTTCTTCACGAAATCCGCAGCCTTGAACAGCTTCGTACACAACCGACAGCGATGCTTGCCATCGTCCCCGGCCTTTTCGCAATAGTTTGCATACGTCGGCTCCAACGCGGCTTCTTCGCGGGCTTCAATCTCGGATACGAGCGCCTGTTGCTTTGCTTTGTCGGCTGCAACGACCGTCGGATCCAATTGTTGAATGTACGCTTGGACTTTTTCATCGAGCGACGCAGCCCAGCTGCCCAATGCTGTCGTCTCCTCCTTGTCGGCAGCCTCTTCGCGTGCTTTTGCGTCCTCTACATCGCGCGCTGTCGGCTCCGGGCGACAAAACAGCGCTGGGTGTGCGTGCATAATGTCGCCCATGTCCAAACATTGCGTGCCGGCGTAATAAATATAGTGATGCACGCGCCGCAAGTACGCAATCGTCACGTCGAGTTGCTGCTTTGGCAAATTGTATTGCGTCATCACATCATCGTGCGCCAACAACGCGTCGATCCCAAAGCGGCGCAAGTCGGCGTCTTTCGTAAACAGCGACCGGTCGAGAGCGGTTGCGAGCGCACGCGCTTGGAGACAATCGAACGCCACGCGCTCCGGGACGTTCAAGTACGACGGCGTCTTCAACGGCGCACGCGAGCGATGCTGCGACACCTGGTTGGTATAGCGAAGAGAGTTAGTTTGGTACAGAAAAGAGCCAGTTGATCGACAAACCTGGAGGCGGAATGGCGCAAATGCGTCGGCGTCCTGGACAAACGTGTTGTGGATCTTGGGCAGCGCGTCGGCTGCTGCAGCCGGTGTCTCGTACACAATGTACGCAGTTCGATCGAAATCAAATGCGCTCTTCTTCACTGGGTCTGACAGATAGATCTGTTGGAAGTTTCCGCCCTGTTTATGTACCATACAATACATCAGTCAATGAAATAGGAAATTAGACAGTGTAGACGACATCAAACGTACAGCTTTCTTGATCGATTCGCCCAGAATCGATTCACTCAACGACGAGACAGGACACGCGCACGGAATCCGACGGATGTAGAGAATCCGCGCAGAATCTTCGAGATCGTTCGCCCAGTCTTTGGAACTCGACAAATCGATCGCCTGTTCGTCTAAATTGATACTTGCGACGCCACTGCGAACGCGATCGCAAAACGATTTCGCTTCTGCGATCTTCTTTGCGCGTTTTTGCACATCCAAGCGCGCTTTGATCGCAGGTGAGTACCGTTCTTGGAGCCACTCGTGCTTCTTGTGGTCGTCAAAGAACGCTCGCATGACGCGCTGCGTGTACTTTTTCTTGTACTCTTCGTACCTTTTTATGTTTAAACATAAATTCAAATTGCAATCAGTACCATAATAGGAAATTCGACAAGCATCAGTAACACAATAGTAGCAAACACATACCGTTGCAAATACGTTTCCGGTGTTGCGTTCTCGTCCTGGCGCATCATAAACACTTTGTACGAGTCCATCGGCTCGATTGCGTGCGTTGCTTTGCGCTGCTGCTGCTGTTGCTGTTGTTGCTGTTGTGCAGAATCCCACTCGCCCGACGGCCGATGCTGTGGACGTGGCGCAAATTCAGTATTCCCACCACGCGGGTGGCTACGACTGCGGCTGCGACGCGGCGGGCCGTTGTGTGGATTCCCACGGAAGCGGTCGTAGCCGCCACCGCTATTGTTGCGAAAGTCGCGGCCACGGCTCTCGCTGCGCAATCGTCCACCGCCTCCACGAAAGTCGGGCGGTGGGTCGTTGTACGTCGGGCGGGTGTCAAACGCATGGCGCTGCTGCGGTTGTTGGTGCTCCTGTGGCGGGGGGAAGTGCATCCCACCACCGTTGTTGTTGTCATGGAGTGGCATCATCGGTGGTTGATGGTGCTGGTGCTGGTGTTGGTGCTGGTACGGGTTGTGGAACGGCGGTGGCGGCTGCTGCTGGTGCATCGGCAATGGCGGCGGCGCGTGGTGGTGGTGATGTGGATGCGCGTACCCGTCGCCGTCCTATCGTTCAAATGATGCATTGTGTGAAGGCGCGTGATCAGTCCGTTGCTCGATGTTCATTCGACATCAGATAACGACACCGACGACGACAGTGGCAAGTGCTTGGTGACTGTCGTTTTGCGCGAACAGCGAGAAGGGGGAGAGAGAAGCACGTGGACGCAGCAACGGGCTACATGCTACGATCCCTACGCTGTGTTGCTACTCTCTTCTATCCCTCCATCGCGTGTTGCGTCGTTGCACACACACACAAGGGCAACAACAACACGCACCATGGAGGCAATGCGTCTGGAGAGGGGACTTGTTTGCGGCGATAGACTTTAGAAACTGTGATAAAATGAATGACAGCGAGAGTCGGCACAGATCGTAAATATACAATAACATACGAAGTGTTGTTGTGTTAAATACAATATATCGTAAATCAATTGACAAAAAGCGCTGCACTGATTTCAGTCGGAAAAGATGAGCAATATGATGCAGGATGGTGTCGCCACGACGTCAGCAAAGCCAGAGCACCTAGTGCTCTACTTTGACGTGAACAAGGTGTGCATGTGAAGCATGTACATGTCTGTGCTGCTATCTCTTGCGTGCACGTACTTATTCTGCTAACACCTCGCAATTGCAACAACTTTGCACGCCATCAACCCACCAGACGATCATCATGCACGATCCAGTGCAGGGCAAAGGACTCGAGCACATCTTGAACGACTTGCTCACGGAGCGCGCGTATGGGCGCGTCACAACCGACGCAAGTGGCGACGCGCACTGGACGTGGAACGGCCAACCTGCGTTGCATCAACCTGCCAGCACCATTCCACTTTCCACTGACCCACGTGACGTCAGCTACGGCGCGTTCCTACGCTCCAAAGTACGTCTGTTTTTCACAACTAGTCCACTCTATTTCTCTCTTACACACATTGCTATCACTAGTACCCCATGTCGTTGGATCCGGTCGTCGCGCAGCACCACAAGAAGCAGCGCAAGTTGTTGCGGCAGCACTTTACGTCTCCTCGCTATGCTGGTGAAGCACTTGCAGCCGACCATCGCGCACTGCTTGCATCGCTCACATTGCCACCAGCTATGGATCCATCCGCACGCGCAGCAGCTGGTCTCTGCGACACGTCGCACGTGTTTCTCGTACCAGCATTTCTGGAGGTTGTGGCCTTTTTGCATCATCAGGATGTATCCTTCAACCTTGTTTTTCGGACGTTTGGCGACGATCTGACGCGCATTGCGGTCGAATTCAACTGCTTTTGTAGTGGCGGACATCCGCTGTTGCCGCTGACAGCAGCAGATCGTATGGACGGCACTGGCACACGTCGCATTGACCGGCGCGTGCGGTTGGAAAATAAGGATGCAACCTCCAAACACCCAGCACGTTGTGGGACGTTTTGGCGGTCGGATACGACGACTGCGCTTGTGATGGGGACGCTCCAGCAGCCACGGACACTAAACGACCGTGCACTTGGCCTGGAATTCTATCAAACGCTCTCGGACGCTTCGTCGTTACAGATCTACAAAGGAATTGCTGCCATCTACGACGTTTTGACGACACAGTGGCGCTCACAACAAGCGACGCTTGCGATTCGGGACGACTATGCGTTCTGGTTTGCACGTGGCGAAGTCGCAGCTGCAGGCAAGTTGTTGCCATTTGATGTACAGGCGACAAACACGCTGTCGCTGTTTCTGGATGACAATATTTTGGAACATGACGCGCACATTGTCGACGTACGGGACGTTTGTGGTGATGTTCCTATAAAGTTTGAGGGTGTTGTGCAAGACGTGCACCTCGTACGTGTCGAGCCGCTCGAGGTGATTGCGCAGCATTCGTACTTTATCGATAAGATCCAGAATGCGATTGACAGGTGGCAACAAATAAAAGCAGCACGATAGAAAACCAGTAACGCGAAGAGAGAAATAGAGAGTGAGATAGTAAAAAACGGCGACATCAGCGTAGAATAGCGTCCCATTCGTACGTCGCTCTCTTCTATCTTGTCTCCTCTCTCTAATTTACAGTCCTCTTCCATCATACCGACGCACTAGCACCATTAAAAAGCACGAGGTCACTCGCACTTGTGTGTTTATCGAGAATCGCACGTGTGAAGATTTGATCGGCTGCTGCGGCCAGCAACGCAGTGCGCGTCGCGTCCTCCAGCGACTGCTTTAAGCACATCGACGTGACTTTGAAACGCACTGCGCCGATGGAGGAGGACGCAGCGTCATCCTCACTACGCTCGACGTGGATCTGCAGCGCTTGACACAACGTCTTTGCAGCCTCTGCGTTTGGCAAGACGAGCCACGTGGCGATCGTCTCGAGCGCAATTGCATCAACCTTTAAATACGATCGATGGAGTCGCGCAACGCCTGCGACCCAGAGCGTCGGCGCATGCCGCAGTGCGAGACTCTGTTCGATTGCAGTTGCTGTCTGCCAAAAGCGACGGAAACGATGAACGTCGAGCGTCTGTAGCGCTGTGAACAGCAGCAGACAACGCGTCACTGGCGCCGATGTGCATGTCGATTGCGATACGCGACGCAATAGCCAACTATGTAGGAGAGAGAGAGAGAGAGAGAGAGATAGGTGCCGTCGATCAGTCTCTTACGTAGCAGCGAAGAAGGAAGAGAAGGACGAAGAGTGACGCACGTGACAGCGCTGGGGTCGTCTGCATGCAGTAGAATGTCGTACGCAACTGCTTCGTGCAGCAGTGGATCCGTATCAGAAGAGGACGCAAGCGTGTGGAGTTGCGCCAAAGCAGATGCGAGTTGCTGGTCGTTCAGTACGTCGCTCCAGTCGCTTGTTGTTGTTGACGACGCCAAGAGCAATTGTTTGGACCGGAGACTTGCGAGGATGTAGAACCGTGCAGTTTGAAGCAACGCGGACGTCGCTGTGGCGTCCGCAATGCGCTAGTGCATATAGAAAATGGCTGTGAGTCTGTTGTTTGTCAGTCTACATACCCAGAGCAACGCAACGAACCTGGATCGTCAAATCTTTCCGGATGCTCCGGACGCGATCGCTGATAAAGTGATAGAGCGACAGGAACGAACGCTCTACGTCAATCGTATGGTGGTTGGAATCAGATTCAGATGCGGATCCAAACTGCCAGTCAAAGCCACTTTGCGGCCAGCGCAAAACGCGCGTGAACAAGTGCGTCAGTGTCGCTTGCAGCACTTGTGGTGGACGGAGCTGGAGGCGACAGAGCAGCGACAGCAGCAGCAGCACAGCAGCGAGAGAGACGCAGTGAGTGGCTGTGTGGACATTTACCAGAGCACTACTGGATGCACAGACATGCATACAGGCGATCGCTCATACCTCAGTAGCGTCGGTCTCAATCTGTCCCGCAGCTGCGCGTCGGTACTTTTTCACAGCGAGTGCAAACACGTCTGCATAGCAAGCGCTCACATTCACAGCGGCATAGCAGTGTGTAAGAAACAGCGAGTTTGACTTCCTTGGTAAGTCATGCGAGGGATGACGGACGCACCACCGTCTGCGCGTGTGAATAGTCCAGTCAGTGGCTGCTCGAAGCGACTGATCTCAAGTGTGCGCGTGCGCTCGAGCACTTCGGCGCGCGAGCACATCTGCATGCACGTGCCACGCACTGGCTGTAGTGTACTTGACACTGCGGGCGGAGCTAACGTAGCTGATCCATCCGATTGCTGCTGACGCTGCTGATGGTGCTGTGGTGGATTGACGTTGCTGCTCAAACTCGATCGACGCCATTCGCGTGCATCAGACTCGCGCTCGTGGGTTGTTTGCGACCGACCGCGACCGCTGCGCGAGCGTCCACTGTGTGACCGACCTCGACCTCTTTCGCTGCTGCTACCAGGCACGGCGCGTGAGCTGCTCACGTCGTTGCGGCTGCGCCAACTTGGAGCATCAGATGTTGTCATTACTTGTTTCGTCAATCAATGCGCATTAATTTGTTTTGTATGCTGTACTTTTGGCTCTACAGTATTACTAGATTATTTGAAAATATATATACTTAACTATGCATACGCTACACCGTATGCGAGAAAATCTGACATGCCTTCATCGTTAGCAGCTTCAGCACGTCAAAGCATTCAGCAGTGCAAACTAGCGACAAAAACGACCGCAGCAGCGACTGTGGTAGCATCTATTCAGTGATGCTATGCGCGGGACGACACGCATGAGAAACAGAAATCCATGAATTTCATTTTCAGAAATTCAAGATGTACTAACTGCTACATACCACTGTTCACCACGAAATAACTAGCAGATCGCACCCAAAAATAATGCGTTTTGAATGTAATACACAAAGTGTTGTTCATTCTTTAAATCATTCTATTATATGCATTTCTTTTAGATTCTGTAAATCCCGAATTAATAAGGACCAGCTTTCAGATACATCTCTGTACATATTTATTCGGAATGAAAAATGGAAGAAAATCCGTGCTTGTCAATATTGAATAATATTGATTTCAGAGCGCAAATACACATGAGAGGGAATTTGGTGGTCCTTTCCAATTCGGGTTTTACAGTATGTATTGCTGGGCTAACATATTATTTACAAGCTTTTACAATAAGTACTGAACGTTTGATGACTTATACAAATGTCAATGTGGCATAAGAACTAGTACAAAATCAACAAGGTGCCGCATAGATGGTAACATGCAGCATCACCAACTCGTGCCAAACTTACCGACATGTAACACAACAGTTTATGATGCATACAAATCAAATAGATTAGTCGAACGAAGTATTTTTACCTCTACTCTGGATAACTATTAATGGACGTATAATTACTCTATTGACGTCAATAGTTTGACTATAATATACGTGCGTACTCTTTACGACACTCACAATATTGACGGAGCTGTTGCATAGGGTACACGGTTATTGCCATGTCTCCATATTTGACTCATTTGATAAATTTGCAGTATATTCGTATTTCGTAACATGAAAACGACAGCAACTAATTTTCTTGAGTACTTTTAGATCTGGTTGATATTAAAGTCTATAATGATTATATTAAACATTATGTCGCAAACAACAATATGTGCAGCTGGAGAGAAATCTTCATATCTCCTTGGATCAAACGGGTAACGGTACATAATCAAAATAGCCCATCTAGCGCTACTAGAAGAAAACACATTTACAAAGTGTCTTAGCTCATACAACGCAACCCATACCAACCGCACATTAGTCAAGTGCTATAATGGGATTTGTGAAGGACTACAATAATACAAGCTGCCGATAATTCGATCGACTTCTTTATTTGTCTGACAATTGTATTGAGATCCGTGGGAATTTCTAAACGTGAAATCATATAAAGCACAAGTGTTATACCTCCAAATGCGTGCAATTTGCCGATCAGTGCTATTGGTATAACCTTGCTTAATTCTAAACATGGGATTATACGAAGTATAAGTGGTGTACGTTCTTGTGCGTGCAATTTGCAGATTACTGCTACCAATCGTTTTTGTAGTCACGGCCAATGAAAACATTATCAAGCAAAAGATAAAAGTATGGTATTCCTACAATATGCCATACCAAATAGCTTACAATTCACCTTTTGTAATGCCGTTACTGTTGGCAATCGGTTTTGAAGATTCAAATATCTTGACTAATCCTTTGTAAGACTATGTCAAGAAAAACACAGTATTGGCTACTATAACGTATTACAAGTTTTTGTCATCGTCATTACCTACTCTCTCTTATGCTGCGTGTGTGATACTGCGCTACTACTGCGTGCACGCTCGCAAATCGCTCTCTATAACTGCTACTGGCGTCCGCACCTTCTCCTCTTCCTGTCATATGTTTTTCCATGGTACCCGCTTTCGTCGGCTGCATTCACGCGATGCCGCGAATAATTGTATACGAAGTGTTTCGATCCTATGTTCTAATACACCGATAGTTCGGATAGCAAAAAGCAAAATGCGATGCCAACATTGATCTTGAGAGAGCAAAATGCGTATCAAGACGTTTGTGCACGATGCAAAATCTACCAAAGTTATAAGTGCTTTCACGATTTAGAATATATACCTGTGTTGCTTCAGCAAACAGAAAGGCGATGCCTGGCAGGTTGCTCAGTGCACCAATATTAGCAGTGGTTCGTTAACGAACGCCAAGCAACTTCGAGGGCAGAAAGGTCGCTAGCAAACCAAGGGTCGTAACGGTCATCCCATATGATTCACGATTCACCTATGTTCGCCACCCCCATTGTACATTGTCAATGTTCCTGAGAATGACGAGGGAGCTGGAAACAATAAATATCGCACTGCGATATAAACGTGTCTAGAATCTGTGGATATATGTTAACGCATCATTAGAAGTACCAGGTCGCGGTCGGCATGTTCGAAATAATCACCAACATCGTCGAAATAGCAATAAACGCTGATACCGCAGTTTCGGTTATAATCATGTGTCACTACCTTCCCACTTGTGCTGTGGTGACGTATAGCACTTGTTTCTTTATGCTATTTCAGTTAGGCAACTTGCTCTGTCTTTACCATACGCGAGCATAAATTAACACCTTGGCTTCGAATAAAGTACGGTTTCTCGCTATTTCTCTTGCTACATCTGTATTAAGGGTATTCCCAGTTTTAAAGCACGTAGATCAGCATCACAAACTGCGATCTAGTAACAACATGCGATTTTATGGTTTTGTCAAGATTATGCGAGACATTTGACAGTGTAAATAAGCTGGTGAAAGTACATGTCCTACACTCATATTCAAACCCGCCTGATTAGTATAGCGACATTGCCGTGAGTCTTCGTGTGTATCAAATGTTAAGTCGGAATATATAATGTTTTCATGAATTTCCTCTTTTTTGAACGAACTTCTACTCATCGGCACCTTAAGATAACACTATCGTGTGGGCAATATATTGTTACTTACACAAGTCGCCTTTGGGACTCTATTAATAGTTGCCTGAACTCAAAAATATATGTTTGGGAGACAAACCACATATGGTTTTTACAAAGACACTTTGACTTTCGCGAAATAAAGCGCATCTAAATATGTGCTCCGCGGACGTCAACGCAGAAAAATTATCGACAAAATGACGCTGTCTTTATACAAAGCAGAGTCATACAGATAAAAAGAGCACGCGGTTTCAAGACAGCCCTGTCGTTCAATATTTTCTTGATTTTAACATGTTATACACATGTAGGTACAGTACTACCATGTTTACAGGACTCAAATAGAATATTTCCGTGCTGCACATATCCAAAAAATGAAAACAATGAGCAGAAGAACTAAATGCGTGCATGATCTATATATAGTCAAGCAATACCAGATATGTGAATCTGACATCTAATTGCAGCTGTGCTGTTCGCATTCGAGCTTTTATTGTCACTCTAGCCGATGCGCTCCAACTAGTTAACATGTCGTTGGCGACATCATGCGCGAGTAAGTTTGACGAGTACGTTTGACAATATATGTGTCAGGAGAAGTAGTAGCTGAAGGGAATCACGTTAAGATGACAGTTGCGCTTTGATACGCGTGAAGGTACAACAACTCAAGGATCTATGTATGTGCATGCGCGCACGAGTGTGTGTATTTGTGTGTGTGTGTGTTTGGGTAGAATAGATTATGAGTATACGAATTTGCTCCACTCCTCATTCAAGCAACATTCTGCTCGTCATCCAGTGCCATAACTTCAACTAAATTATCAAGCTGATGGGCGCCAAAGACGTCTACAAGGCGTTGCAGAGAAGTCATATTGGTGAGGTTATTGTCATCTTCTCGAGCATTTGTTTGACAGAGCCATTACATCCATTAGCCTTTGCCCCAATTTTGTCGTACCGACGTACGCGCATTAACGGAAATTACACTAACACTGCAAAATCGGTTGCGTAAACCAAATCATCGCTTATGCATTGATGCAGTGTGTCATTAAAATGCGATAGCAACGACCAATATCTTTCTTGATATGTGCCGTCACGCATCTGTTTGCATTCCTGGAATAAACGTGCTAGTACCATTCTGTACTACTACACAATACGCCATTTTTATGTTGCCCCGTTGAAGTTCAACCATCTCTTAATAGCACGCAAGAAAAACACTAGCGAATAGAGCTTTACCTAGAGGTATAATTAAGACATTGCCTGTCAAAACGAAATGAGTATGCCAACCCGATGTCCAAAACCTGCATGATCAATTATTTAGTCGCACAGCACATAGTAGTTTCTTTCATTGCGTCAGCAGGCACTACCTTCTAAAAGTTTCAAGTCCCATCCTGACTGTATTTGTCAGTTGGAGTCTCATATTGAAACTCATCCTAGTTTCTACCTTTGTTAGAGGTAATTAATTCGTTTGAGCGCGTCACGTATGTTTGATATTGATGTATTCTGTACTTTAGCATATCAGAGTGCTTTACTAAAAGTAGTAAGCTCAGCTGTTTGTCGCTGTAAACGAGATTACGTAATCATTGCATTTCTATCGTCGAACAATCTGCTCAGCAAAGTGTGACTCTCATTTTCACGAGAATCAACATAAGCATCGTACGTGCCTGAAATCTGCGATAAATTTAACGGTGAAACGTACACATCTTGCAATGTGGAATTCAAGTTTCTATATTTATATACATATTTATATATATTATCGAAAATATGTCGACCCTACTACATCTGTTTATGACTATTATCACCTCAGTGTGTCATTTATATGTTTGTTTACTTTATGTTTTTGTACAAGTACAACTAACGGTATCATACATTGACACAAAGCGAAACACGTTCACGCGCAATTGTCGGTAAGTAAATCGTAAGCTACGTGACATTTATTTCTATATGGCAGTTGCGAGCAACTATCGTTTGCTGATATACGTTCGAAAGTACAGCAACTTTAATTGATGTACATGGTACATAAAATACTAAGTCATCATAACGCATACAGCATCGTAATGCATAGATCATATTTGACATCGTCGTAAGATACATATGCTTATTGCACATGCAAAGAACGACAGGCAACACTTGGGTTTCTTTGTTAGTTCGCGCTTGTTTGAGGATTATTTCATTCCTGTCTGGTGTCCATGTTACAAGTACGTCATCAGTTTGTCATTTCATAGATTTTCGCTGTTTGTCTGAAATAAAGACATTCTAAACCAACAACAGAAAGCTGGTACTTAACCACCACCGCAATTAACAATAATTCTTTCCGTATTAACAGTACCGTTTGGTCACAGCTCACCATTCTAACTCTGACGTTAAGTGTTTTACAAAAAATAGTGGTCTACTTGGTTAATGTAACCGCCTTGGTTTAACGGAAACTGTATTGGCGGTAAATTTCACCTTTTATAGTTGACATTACGTTTGCTGATAAACGTTATTTACTTGGGTAATACCTCTGAATGTCGTAATTATACCGATGTCAAATATCAACTCCACTCACAGGGAGCTGATTATTTTTGTACTGTACTTTTATGAGCACTTTGATTGATTATGTTGCGCAGGTGGGAGTCAATTAGGAACGAGTTGCAAATCGTGCAATCGCCATGTGTTTTGCACGCACAAACGTGTTTGGATTTTTTTCCACAACATCCACACCATTTTATATGTATATTCAGCACAACAATCCTGGTGTAATGCTGTTGCATTTATGCAATGCGTTTTTTAAAGAATATCCCCTTAATACGCGCATCTATTGTCAACTCAAATTAAATTGCATTAGTAGTATTTCGAATTGTGTAACAGTTGTCAGGTGAGTGAGCTGAGCTTGTGTTGTGACAACGTAGCGTGGTGATACTATTGCTGTCTATGTTTTATGTGATACACGGTTTTTAATAATATCAATGTCATTTGTGTAAAGACCACGTTTATGTAATGTGATTATTTCTCAGTGTTACCAACTGGTCAGGCAAGACTAATTTCCTGTCATTGTCATAGAGCAAAGTGGCAAATATATCCTTACCTGCCGAATGTTACAATTTTTTACCGTTGTTTAATGCACACGTTGTTTTATTCATTTTTAGCGTAAATGTTTATGCGTAGATGACACGTATAAGTTTACCTTTGTTTGATGAACACTTTGTCGTATTTGTACCCGTGTGCAGCATATGACGGTGCCTTGCATAGAGTATGATATAGATGTTAAATCACCATAGTATCACATTACACTATCCATATATGTATTCATATATGTATATATGAAACGATGAATACGTATATATATAGAATGATAGAAAGATAGCAAGATGAATAGACAAAATGAAAATAAATAGATATAGATAGATAAATAGATAGATAGATTTAGATATAGATATAGTTATAGATGTAGATAGATATAGATATAGATATAGATAGATATAAATAGATAGATAGACAGATAGATACAGATAGATAAAGATAGATAGATGGATATATGGATATGTTTACATTATGTTATGTATTTGTTAAACTCCGTATTAAGCATTGTATGACAAACTATGTGTAGTTTTTTTTAACAAATGACATTGTGGTATAACTTATACTTAGATTCTAAATTTCGAGAGATAAAAAATTTGAAAGAGGTGATGAGTGTGCTGATATTTTTGTATACGGTAATATAAATCGGTGGGACAATATAATTTATGTGCAGATCGTGAGCACCAAAAACGTTTCTCTTCCGATATTAAAACATATATCAAAGACAAGGTCAAACAGTCGAAAGCTACATCATCGATGTGGGAATACCATGAGGTTTGGCACGCACAAATCAATGTTGGAAACAGTACACCACAACACCCGCAGCATTGCATTGGTTTTGCGTTTGACTAGTTAGTTACATTGCTCACCCACCCGATTTGTTGGTCCGTAAAGCTTTAAAAGTGGCAACAATACCACGGCAATACTGCAGCGTAAACATGAGCTTGCCTCCGTGATTTATGCCGCCATGGCGCTGTTGGCGTTTTACGATACAAGTGCGAGCCAAGCAAAGACCGGCGCGCGATTTGTTGCTCGGTGTCGTGAGGTAATTACAAGCAGCTGCTATCAAGTGCTGTGCAGTCACCCACCACGTTTAAACTTGAATATACGAAACGCGGCACTGGGCCGTGTATTGTCACGCGTTACTATCAGAAAAAGGTATCCACTCCATGTGTGAACGACACAATATACATAGCGGTTACAGTACAACACCGCAGCACACTATCAAACGCTAACACATTTATTTGTGCTACTTTCTACTCTTTTGCAAGGCCTGACACAATGTAGGTCTCTTTGTGATCAATGCACCACAAGCATCGCGCGGCTCCACAGTCATGTCTCACGAGTTAATTAGCCACAAATGGCATTTTTTCATTGCTAAGAGCGCCACTTCGCACTATTTCTTTCCATTTAAATGCAAAACTGTGATGCGGATAGGACACGGCAAGTAAGGCAATATTACCAACGTTGGGTGGAAAAAGATGACCACATCGAAACATTTTTTAAAGTCGAAAGAAATGGTGCGACGCGACGCTTCAAGACTATTAATGTGACTTTTATATGCTGATCAAGTCATGAAACGAGTTTAAATGAAGAAGGCCTCGACTTCCACGGCCAATGCTTAAAAGCCAGTGCTGCTACGTGATTTTCGACATTTTTGTATCGACTCCGAATTGTATGATCGTTTCCGCGATTTGTAAAAACAAAATATCGTTTTCATCGTCGTATTTATACCGTAAATCTGGCTTCTCACTTCACCTACTGCATCATTCGCTGGATGGCTTCACGGGCCCACTAGTATAAAGTAATCGAGCATGCAAAGCCGACTTCATCGACAAAATCAAAATTTCTCTTGCGTGGCAACAGTGGAACGAGCTCATTCGCGTACGTGCGAGAAAGAGCGAATTTGCGCGCACGCATGTGGTGTTCCAGGACAATATACGTGCGATTTCACCTACATGGAGTTTTGTGGCGCATGCGTGACGGCTGCTGTAGAGTAGCGACGCTGAACTCGTCGAGTACGCGTGTGCACAAATTTTGCAAAGTTTTGCTGCGATCGGCATCTTTATATTCGTACGAGTGCTTCCTTTTTCTAACCGCCATCACCTCCATTATACTTAAACGATACACGAGATGCGCGGCGCTAGTTGGTTGGTACATGAGGACGATCGCGTAAGGCGTGTTGCGGTTGGTACTCAACATTCCTGGCACGTCCTATGCTGGCCACTGCTTGCAATCACAAGCTGAATGACACGGACACAAAATGCGGTTGTTACGCGCCTGATATTGACAGGGTGATTTTGTTTGGAGCGCTGTGTTCGTTCACACAAGTTCATTTTGTGCTTCGATTGTGTGTTTTTGCGATCAACGTGCAGGTTTAATGAATACTATTTTGGATGGTGAAATATATTCGAAGGATCGTAAAGCAGCTGAACGACATACAAAACTGGTATATTAAATGTTGACTTTCTTGAAGACGCATGTCACACCACATTTGCTGGAGTTGTGATTTTAATTATTCCCGCATTTCACATTGAGGAAGCAAGATGCCAAGTAAAAAGGCTTTCATACATAAACCTTCTCTCACACAGGCTACACGTACAGCGTGACACGTTCTTGTACATTAGCAGGTGTTGTACATCGTTGGGTGTAGCCATTACGCTTGATATACCACGATTTCATTTGATGCACCATGTGTCAATTCGCTGGTATGACTGAACACAGCAGTATAGTTAAACATTGAACATACGCATGAAGTTAAATTGAGAGAATGGCGTACGCGAAATCAATTGTCATTTCCGACATCGAGTCGTATACGATGTATATTCTATTCAATCCAAAACCGATCGTATATTATTAATTGCTCTTTTATTCGATTGTACAGTGACGGTATGAGATGGTTGTAATCCGAAAGAACAACGTTCATTTCAGCGCACTGATCGACCATCAAATTGGGGACTAAGCATCAGCCATCGAAGCGGGGGACAATTATTGATATCTGTGGAAATAAATACCAGAAGCGCTTTGCTCGCTATATATTCACCAACGTGTATTGTCACGCCGTAGTAGATAGCTTTGATGCACACCTTATGTTGCATACACCGGATCGCTACTTCAATGATGTTGTGGGTCGCTGCGCATATCGATGCGGAGAAGCGTCAATTTGTGGGCGACAATGAGAGACACACTCTGCAAGCTTGGCGAGCTATGAAATTAGTCGAGTTACTGTTAGAGCTTGACCACTGATTCTTATGGCGAGTGGCACAACGACTGTGCAATATCCTTATTCAATCACCGAATAGCGGCAGTGGCGCTTGATTTAAGTACAGTATTAGTAAACCGCTGCAGTGGCTTTAGCGATCACGACAACCATGTTGCACACATTCGTGATCTGTGAATAGGCGCAAACACAACTTGCGATGCCGGCACGCTCATCTGAGTGTCGTCTTGCTTCTTATCAAATGCATTATTTTCATCCTGCAAAACATAAACAATGCACATTTTTGATATTTCCCTTTGCGTGACTGTTGGACACGACAAGTATTTTGAGGTGATATCAAACTGCATGTGATAGCACTTCGCAATCAA
>JAADXH010000510.1:0-21399 GCA_023337595.1 Globisporangium camurandrum
ATATATATATATATATATATATATATATATATATATATATATATATATATATTTGGATAAGGACTAGAGTCCTGGATATTGCGAATACTCAAATTATAGTAGGCGACATTCTCACTGAATTTAGTAATAAATGTGGTTGGATCCAAGTGTTCGATCCAAGGGTTGCGTGCAATCCAAAGGTCGCGAGCAATTCAATGGTCGGGTTTGGATCCAGATATGGTGTTGTAGGTGTGAGGAAGGAATTTGGAAGTGAATGTGAATCATTTCTTCTTTTATTATAGAGCGCGCACTGCACTATGAGCAAGACGTTTTTACAACTCGAGATCAACGATATGATCAAGTCCCGTGAAAATGGCGAAGACATGCACGGTATTTTCGCACTGAAGCACCCTCAATACCTTTTCGAGCACATTGACAAGATGAAGTAATGGGCGAAGGACCCGAGCTTTGATTGTATTCAAGTATTCGGCATCATTGGAATGAACGTAGAGTACTTGGGAAACAAATTCGTCAATGACAGCATGATATCTCCAGCCACCAAAAGACAAACCAATGATTTCAATCGCAAAGTGGCCGAACTATCGTCTATGGTAGACCTCGTCGGATGTTGTGCTGAACGTATCTGCCAATGCGCAACTCATTTCCCTGCATACGCAAAAAGACGTCAATCCGCAGCAAGAAGTTCAATTGAAATTACTTGTACAAGAAGTATTCCATGTTGACCTAACGCAACACCATATGGAAGAATATTCATCCATACATATTGGATACGATAGCACTGATCAATATTTTCCAAACTGTTAGTGTGGCTAAAAAAAATGCCATGTCCCGATTACCCCGGTCTGGGATAATCAACAACAGATCACAAGACTAGCAATTCAGTTAGAAGATCAGTCTTTCGCGTATTGGTATTTATGCGCCAGAGTCAAGCATATGGAAGCTACAATCAAAATGCTCGAGATAAAAGTCGACACAGCGGCGTTAGATGCGCTTGCTGCAAACAAGACAATTGTACAGCAAATGAAGTTTGTGAAACAAGTCGAAATCGTTCCAATCTACGACTACAAAATGATCAAGCAACGCAGCCGTGCTTTGCACAACGAAATGAAGGTGTACTATCGTGTATTTTGGACAACTGCTTCAAATCAAGTACAACACACCGGTTGCAGCTGCTGTCAAAATAGCACCATAATGCATACATTGGAAGGAATGTAGGCTACTATATAGCTATATCGTGAAGACAAGAACCTCTCCATCCTGGTATTAGTGCGAAAAGACGTTGTAGAGTTTCTTAGTGATCAATAGCCCTGGATAGTGCGAATTAGCCAGTTCTTGGCAGAGTAAGAATCGCAATATGTATCACGCTCACGCTTCGAATCTGTGTGTTGCGTCTCAGAAGATCGCCAAGTTACCATGAGATACCAAAGTACCAACATGATTCGTCAGCGACCTATTGTGGGTCAATACACTAAGTTGCCCTGATGTACCTAACGATCTCGGAGTAGGCATCCCCGGGCCAAAGCTCTAGGAGCTTGGGCGAGTATATGTTCGTTCTTGAGATAGATGTTGCAAGCAGCGTTCACGTCTCGGTCCATCGTCAGTTCACACGCCGAACAACTGAAGGCCTTCGCATGCGTAATGTCGCGGTTGAGTCTCCCGCAGCGAGACCACGTCTTCGTCGTGTAGTGTTCTTCACACTCGATTATCTCCCTCCAGATCGCTCCATCTTGTGATTGAGCAGCATCTTGGACTTGTAGTGAGACCAAGCGAGCATTGCGCGCGAGCACTAGCTTGTAATCCGTTTCTGCTTCGTGGTCATGTCGGATGTCGTGAACGACGGAAGAAGCACTTCAGTGTAGTTTTTCGACAGCTAGATTGACACCTTGTGATGCATGTCTGCAATCATCGCTTTCACGCGTCGAAACATGTGGTAGATCCGCTTGTTCATGCGATAGCGCTTCCGCTTCTTGATCTCCTTGCTTTTTCTTGAGGTCTCTCGGTCGATCGTGAGGCATCGATTGAAGATCTTGTCGTTCAAGTCGTCGACACCACGTGTCACACCTTCCGGGTAGTACATCGTGATGAAGCTGCGTATGCCTGGGTCGATCGCACACGCTCGAGTTTGATGTCGTCTGCTCGAACTCTCTCGTACGAGGAACACAAAGGTAGAACTTCGCATCGCGGGTGCCAGGAGACGGAGAGCAAACTTGAATTCCGGTAGTTCTTGCGTGATTTTGATCCCTTCACCCTTTGCAAAATCAAAATATCGGGGAAAGAATCGCACGAGCCCGATGCCTGACGTGGTGTCTCTTGCTCGAAGTTCAATCGTCGACGAGTTGGCTTCTTGGACTTGAACTTGAGCTCTGAAAACGACGTCTTCTTGTCTTTCTCCTTGAGTGCAAAGAACAACGCCATCGAAGACTTGATCGCTTTGTCGTAGTCTCGGTAGGTGGAATTCATCACTTCTTCCGGAACATCCAAGTAATACTTGGGAAGGTAGTTCGCCAGGGAGTGCTTGCACGAGATCGGGCGATACTTTTCTGCACGCTTCTTCTTTGTGATCCTGTAGCAGTCGTCACGCGACACCTCAACGAGCTTGTTGTAGATTGCACGGTGGGTGCCGAACATCTTGTTCAGGAGCGTCTGCTGTGGCTTGGTCGGATGTATTCGTACTCGCAGGATGCTGTTCGATGCGATTTTCTCAGCGTCGGATGGATCGCTTGGAGCAGGAGTCGGGACCGGTGGCTGAGTTGCAACATCATTCGTTGCTGGTCGTTCTGTGATGTTGTTCAGCGTGAACCACGTCTTGTTCTCGAGTTGCGTTGAGCGTGCTGGCGAGGAATCGTCTTGACTCGACGGCAGCCATGCCTCTCCTGCGCGAACTCCGACGGACTGGCTCCACCATTCAGGATAGACGTTTGTCACTGCTGTACGTCTTGGTGTCTTCACTTGGCGTGCAGCTGGACGTTCTTGCTCTGACTCGCTGTCGGTCTCTGGGACGATCTCATCGACCGGAGCCACGATCGGTTGCTTCCCTGTACGTAGACTCGGGAGTCGATGCGTAACGCCTTCAAAGTCCGAGTCGTCTTCAAAGTCCAAGTCGTCTTCAAAGTCCAAGTCGTTGCAGTCCGAGTCCGAGTCGTCCGACTTGCGTTTGCGCTTGGTCGACTTCATCGCTGGCGAGTGGATTCGAGAGTGGGAGCGATCTGCTGGCAACAACAAAAACCAATGGCAGATATGTGGCAAATGAGTGGCAAATGCGTGGTGAATGCGTGCCATTTTGATGCGTGAATTTTTGCTGTACTTGAGTTTTGTATACCAATGTGCAAGCACCTTGATGATGAGTGTCAATGCGTCATATGGTATTCTTTACCCACGTGGGCACTTGCCTTAGGTCAATCCAGCTAGAATTTTATAACGCTGTTGCTTAATTTCTTTGGCGAAAGACACGTACTTGTGCATCTTGTGATGCTGTTCACTGAGATACCAATGTTAGCTATCTTACCAATTTTGTACATCAATGTAAACCAACTTTGAAAACGTTTGTCCAAAAAATGACACGACTTTATGCAAATCCGTTTAAAGTTGGCATATATTGTACGGCTTTGTGCGCGTCAAACATAATATCGATCTTCAAACCGACTCTGTTCGCCCAGTTGATCCGCGCTTCGCGATTCAGTCGGTGTATCTCCGCGATCTTGATCGTCTTCTGCTGCTGCAGCGTCGCGATCTCGGTCGTATTATCATCTTTGATCTTCTCGACCTTCAGGTGCAGCATTGCGATCTCGATCGTCTTTTCATATTTGAGCATCTCAACCATCTGATTTTGCGTCATCTTCTTCATCTTCACCTTTTCGACCTTTTGCTGCAGTGCCGTCTTCTCGTTGCGATGCAGCTGTTGCAGCGCCGCGATCTCGGTGGTCTTCACCGTATTCTCTGTCTTCACCCGTGCGAGCTCGACCGCATTCTCTGTCTTCACTCGTGCAAGCTCGTCCGTCTTCTCGTCCTTTGTCTTCTTCTCTTCTACGAGCAACTGACGCAAATACGCGATCTGTTCGCGCAAGTCGCTATTGCGAGACGAGTTGCGACGTGGTCGTGCTGTACGTCGACTCTCCTGTCCGCTATGCGATTCGCGCTCACTTTCGTGCGATTAAGACAGGCTGCTCGTGCTGCTCGCCGGGCGTCTCTGGCGCTACTGCTTGCCTGGCACACGATCGTTATCGTCAAAAGGTGTAACGGGACGTTACACAGCACCTTGCGCGAGGAAGCGTCTTGCTTCACGTAGAAGCAAGAGCGTGACGAGTGGAACTGAACAGTTCCCTCAATAGTGTAAGCGGCTCAACAATAAAGACTTGTGTTAAGCGTTGTGATTCTTAAACTGTTTATTTACTTGCATGTGCGGTTGCTGGCAGATTGCCAGCAACCACTCAAACTAGCTATCACTCTGACTAGCTAGTGACATATGCAAGGGAGATGCCCACACGTCAGCATCTCTCTAAAACCCTACGTGGAGCTCGCTCCGCCAGCTTCCCCTGCTAAATGATGTAGTCCACATCATCTAACTAATAACTAACATCGAAACAACTAATTTACTTTCTAACTAATTTTTAATATCTAATTATCTTCTTAGACTTACTAAAATAATAAGTCTATGTAATGGGCCAAGTCAGTTGACCCCATTACAATCGGCGTGTTGCTGACTTTCTTCAACACCAGGATCCCATGCGATTGGTGCACGCACGAGTTTTTCATGCAGCCACCGATCATCGACGTCGAGCTTCGCTTGCGTCTGTGGATACCGAGGCGTTGATATCCCCCATTTTCCCATAAAATCATAGATGTATCATTGCAGTTTATGATTGTGTTAGCGAGGATGACTTTTAGTGTTTTTAATATATCGATTTTGTTAATAGTAGTTGAAGTACAGGCACACTACGTCCAAACAATCCGATTGGAATCGCAGGCTCTGTGTTGTCGACGAACAGAGCGATCCAATCGTCACACTCCTCTACCTACACGATCATGTTCGCAGCACGCACGCGTTCGATTCTGCGCGTGGCGCGCCAGCAGCAGCTGCAGCAGCACCCCCTTCTGCAGCGCCACATGAGCGCTGCGGCGAACTTC
This sequence comes from Globisporangium camurandrum, assembly GCA_023337595.1. Lineage (NCBI taxonomy): Eukaryota > Oomycota > Peronosporomycetes > Pythiales > Pythiaceae > Globisporangium > Globisporangium camurandrum. The sequence goes on from JAADXH010000510.1 coordinate 5,125, forward strand.
CCATTCCTCGCTGAACTCGGACTCAAGGAGGAAAACTACGGCGTCTACGACGGCGAGTGGTTTGGCAATGGCGAGCTCTACACGTCGGTCAACCCGGCCGACAACAAGCCGATCGCGACTGTGCGCGCAGGCACGGTCGCGGACTACAAAAAGGTCGTCAGCGCCATGGACGCTGCCAAGCCGCAGTGGGCCGACCTCCCAGCGCCAGTGCGCGGCGAGATTGTGCGCCAGATCGGCGAGGAGCTGCGCGCGAAGAAGGAGCCGCTCGGCAAGCTCATTGCGCTCGAAATGGGCAAGATCTACGTCGAGGTGCGGTGGTGCTTGTTCGAGCATCTACAATTTTGTGTGGACGTGATTCTCACACGATCGTGCATTGTGTTTGTCTATCTCGCTCTCGCTTTCTTGTGTATTTTTATACGATGTAGGGTCTCGGCGAGGTGCAGGAAGCGATCGACATCTGCGACTTTGCAGTCGGTCTCAGCCGCACGCTCAATGGCTCGATCATCCCATCGGAGCGTCCCGGCCACTTTATGATGGAGCGCTACAACCCGCTCAAGGGCCACGTCGGCATCATCACGGCGTTCAACTTCCCGTGCGCTGTGCTCTTCTGGAACGCTGCACTCAGCCTCGTGTGCGGCAACACGCACATCTGGAAGCCGTCCGAGTCGCTCTCACTCACGTCCGTTGCGTGCAACAAGATCATTGCCGATGTGCTCGAGCGCAACGGCCACCCAGGCGCGATCTCGTCGCTCATCTGTGGAGAGTACGTTTCTGCATAATAACAGCAACACACGCTCGCACTGGCATTTGCATGCACGTGGTGATTGACGCATCCGATCGCTCTCGCGGCACTACCATTCGTTGCCTCACAGTGGCAAGGACGTCGGCGAGGCGCTGATCCAGGACAAGCGCACGGAGCTCGTGTCGTTCACGGGCTCGACGAAGGTCGGTCGCCACGTGAACCAAGTGGTCGCGAACCGCTTTGGCAAGACGATCCTCGAGCTCGGCGGCAACAACGCGATGATTGTCGACAAGGACGCGGACCTCGAGATGGCGCTGCGCGCGACACTGTTCTCGGCAGTCGGCACGGCCGGACAGCGCTGCACGTCGCTGCGTCGGCTGTTCTTGCACGAAGACATTCACGACGAGTTCCTCAAGCGCCTCGTTGCGGCATACAAGAACGTGAAGATCGGCAGTCCGCTCGAAGACGGCGTGCTCTGCGGACCGCTCCACAACACGCAGGTGCGTTGCTTGCGCTGTTGAGTATATGCTTGTATATGTGGATTGTGCTCCATGGCAGTTTGCTCACGTACATTTGTGCGGATGCAATGGATAGGCGGTCAAGAACTACCTCGACGGTATCGAGACGATCAAGCAGCAGGGCGGCAAGGTGCGCATGCATACATCGCAGTGTAGTGGCGTGTGGCAGCGACTATTGCTGCTGCTGCTGCTGTTGGGTGATGCTGCGATGGTACTGAGGCAACGCGACTTCGTATATCTCACTCTGTCGAATCGCGTGTTGCTGTTTGTGTGACCATGTTGATGCAGATCCTCATCGGTGGCAAGAAAGTCGATCGCGCCGGTCACTTTGTCGAGCCCACGATCGCGTCGATCACGCACGACGCTGAGATTGTGCAGGTTCGTCATGACGCAATTGTTTGAGTGGCTATTACTAGTTGATGTCAAGAGCGCTACTCGCACTCGCACGCATTTGTCACTCACGCTCTGCACTTGCTTTGTGTGCAATTGATGCTGAAACGAACGAGCAGAAGGAGATCTTTGCGCCAATCATGTACGCGATTCGGTTCAAGTCGCTCGACGAAGCCATTGAGCTGAACAACGCCGTGCCGCAAGGACTGTCGTCGTCGCTCTTCACGAAGAACCAGTCGGCGATCTTCAAGTGGACCGGTCCGCTCGGCTCGGACTGCGGCATCGTGAACATCAACATCGGCCCAAGTGGCGCCGAGATCGGCGGTGCGTTCGGCGGTGAGAAGGAGACTGGTGGCGGCCGTGAGTCGGGCAGCGACGCGTGGAAGCAGTACATGCGCCGCTCGACGTGCACGATCAACTACAGCAAGGAGCTCCCACTTGCGCAAGGCATCGAGTTTTAGTGTAGACGACTTGTGCGCGCACGTTGGCGACAATAGCATCAGATAAAGCGAGGGTGTGGCAGCGTGGCTGTGTTGATAGCGGCGATAGTACGCACACAAGTGGCTGCATGGCGCCAGTGACTGAGTCTTACAATGAGAAGCGATATATCCCAGTCATAGTGACAATAATGATTGATCGTAGCTGTTGTGTGTTTGTGCGTAATGACTCTACTGGAAGTGCATCTGTAGAAGTAGTGGGGACGAACACACCACCGGCTCTGTCGAATCTGCTCATTAAACCCAATCCACGCTTCAATCATGTGATCGCTGTTGCCTCTCGCAAAACGCAGTCGAATGTTTTGGCAAGTTTATTTAGTGCAGTGAACGTCCTGTCGGCGTCTCATGTCATGATCACGAGGTACGTGAGCAGCAGCAGCACGAGCACGAGCACGATGATCACGACAAAGTTCTTCATGCCTCCTGCACAACGCCACACAGCAAAACGTTTCAGTCCCAACGAATGTGAGCAACTCGAACGACTGACGCTTTCACACGAGATAACGCATGGGAACAGATGCGCAGCTTCATACACTACGGCAGCAGCAACAGCAGCCAAAGAGTGCGTCTTTGGTTCGCACCTGACTGCTCAATGAGCTCTTTCGTCTTCTTCGTCACTGCTTGCAGCGTCTCGGATGCTTTGTCCGTGTCGTCGTTCAGCTCGTCCAGCATGCTATCAGCAGCAATTCACGCAGCACAGCCGCTATCACTCGTTAGCCACCAGCGCAGTCTCGATGCAACCACGCATGTAGGCAAAAGCGCATCCACAACACACGACGCACGCATTCTGCGAGTCGAGCTCCGTGCTGATCGATAGACTCATGTCGCCAAGCCGTTTCACAGCTGTGTGCAGCTCGTCGAGGCTCTCATCTTGCTTCTGCCGCTCGACCTACAGCACATCACACACCATTGCGCCATATATCGTGAGACCGCTGAGCTTCTGCGCTGCATGTCGATGCATACACAAACGTGCTCAGACGTACCTGCTGCTGGTTTCGCTCTCGTGTAGCATAGTCATCGTCGTCTCCTTCCGGCTAGCGCGAGCACGAATACAGTGTATGTAAGGCACAGACAATCACACCCTTTGCATGTAGCGATACAGAAACAGAGACGTACGTCATTTGCAATCTTGGCGTAGTTTGATGGCTTGCTGGGCGGGAACGCGCGTGACATGGCTGTCGCTGTGTGCTTGCCGCGCTATCGACGTCAGTCCCGCGCAGTAGCTGCCTTCCGATCGCTCGTGTACTGGCGCGCTCGTGTACGGTTGACGTGTGTAGGTGTGCAAGTGTAGCTGTGTGGACGTGTAGCTGTGTGCGTGCAGTCGATGCTGTGCTTGTGTCACGTACAATCGTAGTGAACTTGAGCGAATAAATATGCTATTGCCCTTGGTATGCATACTCATCGCAAAGCAAGGACGACACCAAAAACCACACCACTGTAATTGCTGGACAAAAATAGGCGTTCTAAAATAGCATCATGAAGCACCAAAAGCTTATTTGTATCACTGATGACGCAAAGAGTGTTTTTATCAACATGTATATTTGCAACTCAACAACTGCCAAAAATGAACACACAGCTAAATATGTGATCGTCAACACAGCAGTGGAAGAATACGGCGTTGCTCAACATTTGCCCACTATTGTCGGAAAATACATATTCTCGCATTTTGGACAGTACTGTACTACATTCGTCATTGCTACGCTTACTCGAAGTAAATGTCAATCGAAACTATCACCACACATGCAAAACAGATGCGTGAGGGAAAACGAAGTTTAGCTACAAGTATGAGCTGCAAGTGGCAAATTGCTGAGCCATATATAATTGGCACCATGCGTGGTTGTTGTCCATCGACGCTGGCTTTTTCTCGGTGGCTACATACAACCGTTTAGCTTCGCTTGACTCTTCTTTCGTTGTTATTGAGTGTGACCTTGATGTAACAAAGCTTTTTGTAAAGTTCTATGATCCATTCAATGAAGCGCTATGATTTCTCGACATACAGAGTACAGTATAGCCAGTCAATTCGGTGTTTTATTGATACCTTTGTGGCTGAGCTACTCCAATTATGAAAGAATATATCACTTGCGTTCCGGATCATCTTGGTTTGTCTGTGACATTGATTTTTTTCAGGCGCGCATGGTGACACTGTTAATCATTTCGAAGTCGATGCCTTAATATTCTTGATACATAACGCTAGACATGCCTAGAAATAATGTAAAACGCTTACAGATGCTCCATTATACTGGAACGCGTTTGTTACGAAGAGGCTATCATGCTGGCTTCATTTCTCTAACATTGATATATATTGGCGATGCCAGTAGTAGTATTCTTGACTAGTCTAAAAGTGTTATTGTCTTCATTACTACAACGACCGCATATGTAGTTTAATATGACCTCTTCATATTTCAGCAGACTATCAACCAACATGTTTATCGTTTAGTTACGTATATAAACATACATACTATAAAAATGGTACGGTGAAGAGCAGAAAACAGAAACGTAGCAAATAACATGATATTAAGCCATTTTGTATCAATTCTATAAACGGCAAATGCCACAATTGTCAATCGAGGTGATCAAGCCCGCTGAATGCGGCTGAAGGTTATAACCGGCAGGAAAGAAGCAAAGTATACCGTATACTCGATCGATCTTGTATCAAGGTGTCTATACCTACAGAATGCCTGCCAAATGATCGACAAAAACTACAGCCAAGATGTTTCAACTCGTACCAGGCGCTGGATACGCCAGTATGCAACTCGTTTAGAACAAGAACGTATAGAGCAGACTTACGAAGCAAATATTCCTTGTTTAAGAGTTGGTCCACTTCGATAACACGATTGTTCATGTAAGCTGCAAATCGCGCAACCAAGCGCCATGTATACTGCAATTTGTGCGTCACTCTCAACCATCCGCTCATGGATAGTTGCCATAAAAACGTCAGCGATGTACATGCCAACTGAAGGGTGTGTGAGTATTAAGGGAGTAGATATTACAACACTTTAGTAACGATGCCCACGAAATGCGCACCATCAACATTGTCACCAACATACAGCACCGATATGATCTCAAAGCACAATAGCGGTCACTACCCTCTCTGGTCGTCGCAATACGGCAATGCAACATACATGTGAAAGATAGCGTTCCCTCCGGTGCACATCGATACACCGTTGGATCTGAGAAAGCATAATCGTCTTACAGTCTTCTGCTACATACCATCTCACTTCTCGGATAGTCTAACAACTGCGTGGAAAACTACTATATATCGAATATACCTTATATCAAGCACAAAATAGGACAAAAACTAAATACAAATCTTCGTGGCAAACGCAACTGTAAACGACCAAGCGACACCTCATGAAAAGACGTTGCACCTTCGTTGCAACAAGCGTAGCACAACTACTCTTCGCGCATGCATACATGCGCTCGATCTTCTGCTCTACGTCGCGCACCATCGTTGCCGAACAAACTGCGTGGGACTGAGCCGATCCAAAGCCTCCTTGCAATTTACCAACGCGAGACTGAGTGCGCACTCGACGTCATCCGCTGAACAAACAATGCGCGGAGGGAATCCCACCGGAGGCGCGAGCCGCAAAGCGAAACCATCGCCATCGTCGTCATCACCTGCAACGTCAGAAACACCAAGTCGAGGCACTCCTGCTGGCACTGGCGTGGCAGACGCATCAACGAAACGAATGTGGAGCATCGGCGAGTCCGTGCTCGTGAAAGTCAAGCCCAGTGCGTTCGCTGCAGGCAGCGAGTCCCGCCAAACGCAGACGATGCGCCGTGGCAAAATCCATCGTCTGAGATCGAGCGGCACGATCGACGTCTATTACGAAAACGGTGAGATCGAGGAGCGTGTCGGCAAGGACCGCGTCGAAGCTGATCACCTCAAGACATCTAGAGCAAAGCGGGTTCCGCCAACAGCCGCTGCATCACCTTCAAGTAGTTCGCGTGGGCAAACTGCACAAACGTACGACTCGAAAGCTGCTGCAAAGACCTCGTTGAGCACCTCGACGTCTCGCTCAACGCCAACGGCAAAAGCGAGCGCGAAGAGTTCAAAACCACGGAGCGACACGCGCGATCTTAGTTCGCGTCCAATGACAACAGCTGCACCAGCTGGTACTACCTCGTTAAGCGCGCAGCAAGAAGCGCGAGCCTATCTACAACAACAACAACAACAACAGCAGCGCGCACAAACCAGCGCTGCACGAGGCGACGACGCCTCCATCTATGCACGCACGGCGCGCCAAGACACGGACGCGCCGGCAATGCTGCTCTCGTCGTCAGCAGCGAATAGTGCAGCTGATGCATTTGAGCAGCGTAGAGCCAGAACGGCAGGCTCAAGTGGATCGAGTGACGAGCGAGTAGCAACGCACAGCGACTCGACAAGTGCACTCGGACGATCGTCAACAGTGAGCGCCACGGCGCAGCGCAAGCAGCCGTCTGCTGGCCGGTACACTGACATGAGTGAAGCGCTTGCAGAGCATCAGACACAAGTGACCGACATCCTCGACACGATCTGCGATCGCGCACACGACGCGACTGTAGTGGTGCGTTTCTCGTGATGAGATATGTCAATCGTTCAATGAGACTGGTGTCTGTACTACGCGTTAGTGATGTTGTGTTTGGTACTAACTCCCAAGTTGTGGGCGTATACAAACGGATGCGTAATTGCGCTTTCGTACCGGTAGAAAAACTCGCTGTCCCAGCTGCTGCGCGTGATTCGGTCGGCGCCACAAGTCACAGCCGAGTGTCTTCACCAGCAACATGGCGAATTGCTGTTGCTGCGGACGATCCAGTCACATACGTCGCACGCCGTGCTGCTGTGCTATGGCTGCGTGCTCATGCGCAAGCTGTGCCACCTCAGTATCGAAGCGACGGAGCTCTTTGTGCGCCATGGCATCATTGACGTCCTGCTCGAGGCGCTTTACCGGTTCCCCGAAGACGCGATCCTTCAAGCATCGGCGTGCGGCTGCCTTGCTGTACTCACTCAGTCGAGCAATGCGAGCAAGAATATGATGCTGCAAAGCAGTGTGTCGGACCAGGGCGTGATCCAGCTCGTGCTCAAATCGCTCGCAGTGCATTCCGAGTACTCGAACTTGACGCGCCAAGTGCAGATCTACGCGTGCGAAGGTGCGTGTGATGCCATGCATGTTACGTGACGTGTGTGCAAGTACAGCTCTGTATGTGCCTGGTGGTGCTGCGTTGTGCAGTCGTCTGACATGATGCGGTTCGCTCGCTTGCGTGCACATCAGTGCTGATCGAGCTGAGTGAGTATGGTGGCGGCGCGACGGCTGCAACGATCGTCGCGCACGTTGCAGCAGCCACAACTCTCCCGACGATCGAGTTGCTCGCATTGCTGCTTCGACAGAGCATGATGCGCGAAGACAAGAAAGTCACGTGTGTCTTCTGCGCACTCCTGCTCTGGTATGTAGTCGCGTGTCAACTGCGGTGTTGGAGCACTGCCTGCAAGTCTACAAAAGTACTAACGGGTATCACTCGGTATGATGCATGCCTTGACTGTTGCTGCTCACTAGTTTGGCAGCCAACAGCTCGCTTGCAACTGCGAGCTTGCGCGAGTGCGGCGTCATTTCGGATCTGTCGATTGTCATAGCAAAGTACCCCGTCGACGAAGGTAGATCTATGGATATGAACCATGCGCTGTAGTTGACTTACGATCTAACAACAATGTACAACTGATACGGAAACATGTACTGTGTTGCTATTTTACGCTAGGCATCATCCGGTTCTCTGCAGCAGCACTGCGCGAGATCGCTGCGACAAGCCTGCATCAGTCGCCGTCCAAGCGCGTGCACCACACGGCGCGCGTAATATTGGAAGACGAGCTCTGTTACCCGCAAGGGTCACCAGACACGCCAGCGCCCTCACAGTTTGCTTACTCTGGGGACACGCTAGCTGGTCGAGGACAGTCCCCGACGCGATCCAAGCAAGCAACGACACGCGCAACGAGTCGAAGTCGCTCCAAGGTGCCGTCCAGTCATCTTCCTGCAGCATCAGCATCAACGATGCTTGCAAGTGATGCGCGGTCGTTTGGACAGTACTCGGCGACGCTCGGCGACGCACCAGCGACAAACTCGTTCTTCACGGCCACGCCCGCCGAGCGCATGTCTGAGTTCCGCAGCATTGACGCTGGTGGTGTGACATCCAAGCTCCAGCAGCCGCGCACGCGCGAGGAGCTGGTGAAACCTGGCGTACAAAAGAAACGCGCGACGTCCAAGGCAGTCGAAGAGCGTGACCGACTGCTCATGAAAACGTATGGCACTCCGAGCTACGTGGGGCTGCAGCCAAGTGACAAATCGAGTCGCAGCACGTCGCCGCAGTTTGGCGCATCAAAGGGCGGCCCATCGCTCGACGTTGCAGCCAGTGGGTCTGTCACAGGTCGATTCGCTCCGCTCCAGAACAACTACTTCCTCTCGAGCGAGCTCGACGGGCCCAAATTTGTCGTTCCACCACCGCTCTCGACTGACAAACACGGCGACGTAGCGCCAACAGCGCCTGGCAAGCTCGTCCGCACGCCGTCGGGTCGACTTACGCCGCTCACGACCGAGAAAGTGAAGTTCTCGACAGCCAGAGTCGCCAGCCCAGCTGCTGGCACAAGTGCGAGTGAGTCCTTCGGCTGGATGTCCGATACACACGCTGGAGGCGGTCGGCCGCAGACTGCAGTGGTCGTGACAAAGCTCGTCGACCCGGAAACAGCACGACCAGGCACGATGGATCGAGATCGACGGCGACGATCTCGTGACGTCTTGCAGACGAGCGCAGCTCGCACATCGTCCTCTGACTCGCGATCAAGATCGCCCGAAACGTCCAAGCAGCGAGCGCTACTGTCGCAATCGAGACTGCAACCGCCGCTGACAGATGACGACGATGACAATTCAAGTACACCGCGCACTAGGACCGACTCGGCACACTTTGACCCGACTGCCGAGACGGAGAACATCAACCAGTCGATGGCGGAGCTGCATGAGTTCGCACAGCAGTTGCTCAAAGAAGAGGCACGAATCTCGTCGCTCTTTCCGCGCTCGAACCCCAAGTCGCCTGGCGCAAATCGTATGTCTTTCTCCGACAAGCTGCACAAGATGATCGAGTTTGCCGAGTCATCAATGTTTGAGCGCAACGTTGGCCAGGCGCCGTTTCCTGCAAGTAGCAGTCAAGACACTCGAGATCGACCGATCTCGCCAACTGCGCCAGTAAGACAAAGCGTTGCGCCATCAAGCGAAGCAGTCGAACTACCGCCTGTGCAAACGGAGTCTGTATCTCAGATCCAAGCAACTGCCGAGAGCAAAACGGCCGCGGAGCCATATGCAACGACGGGATTGAGAGCGAAAGCGTCTGGGTACAAACAAATCCGATCCCCTGGTCCGATGCACCGCAAAGCTGCTCCAGCATCTGAAACCAGTGCTGCCAAAGCGACTCCAGTGATGCTGCCGGATCGGAACGTGCGCGTGCCGTTTGACTTTGACGCAGTAGAGACTGCGATTTTGTCGCCGCGAGTGGCAGCTACCATCGCTGCTGCTGACGCTACACCAACGCACAGCGACCAAACGGACCTCGCACCAGTGAGCACGAGTGGTGATAGTGAAGTGTCGCTTGTCACAACCGAGCAACTCATCCAAGGCGCTGGCGACAATGACACACCACGACCGTCGTCGCTTCAGCAGGATGACACCTGGGTGGACACACATGCACTCGAAGATGCCGTGCCGGAGGAGATCATTGAGTCACAGCCAGCTGCAGACACTGAGCTTGCAGCTGCAAGCGTTGGACATGACGTTGACGAAATGATTGTTGAACACATCACAAACAGCGACGATGGTGGTGAGCACGCATCATCGTCAGCAATGAAGAGTTTTGCAGAATGTGACGCCTCAGTGATTGCCGAGGAGATCGTGACATTATCACCGACGAAAGCAAGCACGCTAGAGTCCGAAACGGTGTTTGACGAAACAGAGCAGCCGTCGCAGTTGGATGCACGAGTGACAGCGGTAGCTGACGACGAGAGCGATACTATGTTGGGCGACACGGAAGTCACAACCGGTCCGTCTCCAGGAGCGTTTGAGATCGATATTTTTGGTGATGAAAGTGCGACCGAAACGTACCTTGAACCTGTCGAGACGACTAGCGACGAGCACGATGAGTCGGTGTACGAGGATGACACGGAGCAGTTTGCTGACGAACCATCGACCAGTGCAGACACAAGCGAGTTGCTTGAACCGACACAAGACGATGACGCGTATCGTTTCGATATGGATGCAGCCACTGCAGTCGAGATCAGCGACGGCGACACTCTGGCAAACGCCGCTGACGAGCGGATACACTTGCTCCCTGACATCATCAGCGCGTCATGTGAGCTGGTTGATCGTTTGTGTGTCGCCATGGACATTGACGTCATTCAGCGGTTGGCGCAGACGTATGCCAGAAATGGCATCGACGACGCACTGATCGAGATCGAAGTACGGCTGCACATCGAGCTGTTGATCCCAGTCGTGATTGCGTCCCAGATCGAGTCGGCACCTGCTGCACTGAATTCGGACGACGATATTGCAGCTGATGACGCCAGGATCTGCGCCAAGTCCGCGATTGCGATTGCAACTGCAAAGGCCACGACGGCAATCATCCAGACGGCGTTGCAGACCATTGTCAATGAGCTGAGCTTGTCAGAAGCGCTTGTTGAGTCGTTTGCGGAGGTGGTAGCAGCTGGTGATGCAAGTTCAGTTGTCGATGCTCAGAGGCCAGTGACCACGTCGACTGAATTGTCGGCCGATACAACAGCAGCGTCGGCAGTTGCGGTCGATACATGTGACACAATACCAGTAGACGAGCACGACAATGTCCACGACGATGTCAACGAGCACAATACAGTCGATCAGCACGACGACGTGTCTGTTCCTATGGCACTGAGCATCCAGACGACCGTGCGCGCGTACATTGCAACGTCGCTCGAGCGAGTAATCGCGAAGCTACAGCAGGAGCCAGAGAGCAAAAACACCGACGTTCTGAATGACGACGACACTCGCAGCAGTCTGTCGAGTGATGCAGCTATCGTTAACATCAACGACGAGTCGACACCAGATCATGCTCCACTCGACGCATCGATCTCTGTCCCCATGGCACTCTCGATTCGACGCAGCGTGAATGTACTCGTTGCGACGTCGTTGGAGAACGTTGTTCGGACGCTGTGTACGAGCGAGTCTGTGCCTGCGTCGATTTGCGAAGAGACTGCGACATCACGGACGATTGATGACGCCACGGATGTGATCTCTGCAACGGATGATCATGAGCGCAATGCTGCTGACGATACATTCGATCGCTCGATCTCGGTGCCATTGGCGATTGCAATCCAGCAAAACGTGAACAACATCGTCGCACTGTCGCTCGATAGCGCAGTGAAGCGACTTTGTTTCGTGCCGCCGTATACCACGACTACGACTTATGGTCCAGACGCACCCGACACTGTTATCAACATCAACACGAGCGAGACTGTACCATCACCAGACAGCAGAGACGAAGCCACCGACGTTGTTCTGCCTGTCGCAATGTCCATTGCGATTCGTAACAGCGTGAGTAGCTTGATCGCATCGACGCTGCAGCACATGATCGAGAAACTGCCGGTTCCTTCCACACCGGCGGAGCAGTCGAGCGACGTGACGATGCTGACGTTTGATCTCGACACGACCAGTTCTATCGCTCCCACTGACGCCACGGCAGCTCAAGCAACAACAGCAGACGACAAGGCGTTTACCGAGTCCGTGTCCGTGCAAATGGCGATCGCGATCCGCCAGAGCGTCGACGGACTCCTGGCAGTGTCTCTCGAGAACGTCGTGTCAAGGGCTCGCTCAAGTGCTGCAAATGCTATTACTGAGACCGAAATTACGAATCTGACAGCAGCTGGAATACATGAAAGCGCGTCCTTTATCCTCGCAACGACTTTCAGTGACTTGACCGATGTGTCGTCACCAACTGCGTTAGCAGCAGCGGCGTCAGACAACACACACACTGACGTGGAAGCGACGGCACCAGCAGACATGGAGTTTGAGCCAACACTGTCGGTCGCGACTGCGATCGCAATTCGTCACAACGTCGCTGCGATCATTGCCATGTCGCTGCAAAATGTCGCTCGCCAACTACAAGCGGCAACTTCCGTCGTCGCCACGACAGCGAATGTCGATCAGGAATCGAGCCCTACTGCCGGCGTTGCAGTCGTGACGCCTCAAGCGGTCGACTACGATACATCAACAGTGGCAGTCGTACCACAAGTGCTGGAGCTGGCACGTGACGCTTCTGCATTGTCGGAACTATCCGAGCCCGACGAACTCCCAGTGTCCGTTGCAATTTCGATTCGACGTAATGTGAACGGCATCATCGCCCTGGCGCTGGAAAACGTGCTTGCTGAACTCAGCCGCAATAACGCTGTAGATACACTTCATACCTGCAGTCATGACGACGGCAAGTCATCTGTGACGGCGACCGACGCCGCAGTGTCGCTGGAGGGCGATGAACGAGTCGATGTGCCCAGCTTGCTGCTACCAGCAGATGGCGACAACCAGGAGCCGGGTGACGACGACACCAGGTCGGACAACGGGTCGAGTCCCACGCAGCTGCCGATCCAGATGGCGATTGCGATTCGATGGACCGTCAGCGGCTTGATCGCAGTTGCGGTTGAACAATCACTCGCAGCGCTGACAACAACGCACGTGAACCAGATCGCGCTCACACCAGCATCGGGCTGGGATGATTCAGTTGCAATCATTCCTCCTGCTCTTGGTGACGACATCGCAAGTGATCTCTCTGGGGCCCTCTCCTGTGCAACCGGTGCTCAGAGCGCAGATACAAATATCGACGACGAACAGAGCGATGTTTTTGCTGAGTCAGATCACGATTCAGTAGACATGGCGCTTGAGATCCGTCGCATCGTGAATGGGATCATTAGGATTGCGACCAAGCACGTTCTTGCTATTGCCACGTCCAGAACGCCGGAGAGTGCAATTGCGCAATCGGAGGAAGTTGGTCGCGTAACTGACGAGCAGTTGGTGCCTGCCATGGCGGACACGCCTGTTGCGTCGCTGGTCGACGTTGATGCAGCACAAGGCGAGAAAGAAGGTATCGCTAGTGATGCAAGTGCAAGCGACAACGTCGACAATCGCAGTGACGCTATCACGAGCGACCAAGAGCTGTCGGTCGGCATGTCGATCGCCATCCGACGGACCGTGAACGAACTCATTGGACTATCGATCCAAGCGGCGCTTGCTGAGATCATGTCGACGAGGCGTCGTTCACATCGGCTGTCGTTGACTCCGATCGTCGAAGAGCTGCGTGACATGTGCTCTCCAGCCCAGATTGTCGAGGAAAGCACGGAGAGCAACGGAGGCGACGACGAGCATGAGAGCGATAGTGACGATTTGTCGGACGACGCGGTTGATGGTGATAGTACCGCAATTTCGCAGCTGCAAGACATAGCGGAGCACGCTCGAGACGAGATCTCCGTGAGCGTGGCGATTGTAATCAACCAGACAGTGAATGCGATCGTTGCGATTGCGGTGGGGAATGTGCTGTCGAACGTCGCGTTGGGAAGCAGCTCGAACGCCAGCATCACCACGACAACAGACGCAGTTGATGCGGTTTTGCCAACTGAGACTATCGTTGTGGACACCAGTGCATTACAAAAACGACTCGACGACGACAGCGATACCATGATAGGAGAACCCGCAGTGACAGCAAACAATGAAGTGCTCAGCGTTCCCATGTCGCTCGCGGTCGCCCGGTCCGTTGACGCGCTGCTCAGTGCGGGTCTTGCACACGCAGTTCAAGCGACGTGTATTGCTCGTGATGCCTATCCACAAGCCATCGACATTGCTACAGATGCGCCAACAGGAGCAGAGCCGGTTGTACAACCAGACAATCCAGTAGGCACGCACGCAGATCACGTCCTCAACGAATCAGTTTCGACAAACGATGTGATTGACGAAACGTCGCCAGATTTGCACGACGAACATGACGAGCATGATGAACGTGTGAGCGTGCAGATGGCACTCGCAATTGCAACGTCGGTTGGCGCGATCACTGCCATTGCGCTGGACAACGCAGTGAGTGTGGTGATCGCAGCTCGAGCGCAGCAGCGGAACGCTACCGACACGTCGCAAACAGTGCAGCTCACACAAGCGAGCGAAGATGCTGATCCATCCATGTTGAGCACGGTGGCAACAGACCTTTCAGCAACGATGGATGAAACGAACGAGCGCGCAGACATTCAAAAGCGTGGCCATGACGTAGGGATTTGTACCGATGACGTACGCTCGACGTCAAGTTCAACGGTGTATACTGGCGCTCCAGCCATCTCCATCCTGCCGATTGCGATCGTTTCTGTGAACGAGGCTGAACCGCAGGCACCGGCTATTGTCTTCTCGCACGGCAACGCAAATGCCGCTGCAGTCGACGTGCGTGTCAGCAACGTTGACGAATCGCGTCGGGAGCCACGCAATAGTGACGATCACAGTCGTGTTCTTGACGTGCAAATGTCGCTTGCGATCGCGCAATCAGTTGTTGCTATGATCGCCACTGCGGCCGCGCGTGTGCTGGAGCGCGTTGTTTGGCATGAGACACGAACTGCAGCTAGCGACAGTGACGCCGTCGTTGTAGCTGCTCCAGTCGCAGTGATCGGCAATCTCGATGTTGTTCCTGACGTTGTCATCAGCGAACAGGTGGATGACGCACATAGTGGCGATTTCGCTACGACCGACGTGGAGGTACATGCTGGCGCAGACACTGTCGAGGCTCCCACGACTGCTCTCTACGGTGTCGTCAATGATGATGCTCCGTCGCAGCAAACCACGCACTTTGACATCGACTCGAGTGCTGCGTCTACACAAAACAATAATTCATCGACTTTGCCGGTGCTCGACATCGACCAAATCGACACGGTGAGCGACAGCGATACCGACGCCAGCGTCGATGGGCAAACGTCTCTCGCGATCGCACGAGCAGTCAATGCAATGATCGCAAGCGCAACTGCCAATGCGATCCGACGGCTTGTGTTGAGCGACCATGAAGCCGTGTCGACGCAAGTTGCAGTAGTTGCCGAACACACTCCATGCGACCTCCATGCGACAGTCGAAGTTGATGTTGTGCCCGACGTGAAGTTGGTCAACGAGACCATGTGTCCTTACCAAGGCTCTCTGATCACAACTTCCGACGAAGACACAAGCCTCGTTGCTCCGACAATGTCCGCAGCACTTGTTGCAGGTGGAGCTGCGATCGTGGCAGCAACGATGCTCGCAAGCGACGCAAATGGCACAGTGTCAGCCAGCGCCGTGGAAGCGAGTACTGCAACAACACATCATCCGGAAAGTCTGTCGTTGCCTGCTGCAGCAAACATCGGCCATGCGTACAGCGCCGACGATGACGACGGCTACAATGACGATGCGGATGACGAAGAGACTGCGCCACCTGCAAGCAGCGATGTGGACGTTGAAGTGACGACGCCAGCGGCGAGCGACATGAACCATGGCGACGAGTACGACTACGAGTGGGATCGCGAAGATGTTGGAGACACTGCGGCGTATATTCAAGACGCAGTCGACGACTATGCGAACGAGGACTTTGAAGAAAAGACATCGACTCCGCGCATGAAAATCGCATTCAGTGTTGAAGACGGCGACGACGACACGTATGAAGCGACGTTCGACGACGAGAACGAAGAAAAGCGCAATGAGTCGACAGATAAAAACGTGGGTGCTGAAGGGAAAACAGCTGACGAAAATGACATTGAACCAACACGACGAAGCGAGCCAGACACAAGTACCAAAGAGAACGACAGCGACGACGAGCGATACAACGACGATCTCGAGTTTGACTTCACGACACCGAGGCAGAAATTGGACAATCTGTCAACAACACAACACAACACCAGTGACGACGACGCCTCGGACGAAAACAAAAACGATACTGACGACGAACACGACGCCAAATCGAAGGCAGCAGAAGAAGACGTCGATGCGTCGGTCGAGCAGGCGCCAGTCGAAGTGGAGGCGCCAGTCGACGCGGCGACCGAGTCCGAGTACGACGCGGTGTTCGAGACGGAAGCAGAGGCGCCAGTTGAGGAGGCGCCAGTTGA
>JAADXH010000511.1:0-21386 GCA_023337595.1 Globisporangium camurandrum
CGAGACCACCAGAAACAAAAGCGACAATTAGTCATGATTCTATTTGCAACAAGAGTTGGAGTGCGACAAAAGATACCCATTAATTTCATTCACCAAAACGCAATCGCATTGTAACAACCACCATCGTGGTGTCCAACTCGCCTTTCGAAGGCGCAATTGACACAATACCAGGAAACGTGTAACCATTTTTCCCGATTTATATGGGCCGACCTTTTCCACATACTTTTCTCAAAACATACGCTTCAACATGATATGACTTCACGATACTAAATGAGATAACCTCTGGCAGTGTTTGTAACGGTGCGAGCTAATTTGTGAAACGAGTTTGTACTTGTAACATATGAAATTCCGTTTGTGACAAATTTATACGACCAATACAGTGTTGCTCACGATGAGTGTCAAACTTGTATTCAATGTGACTCCGCTGCAGATAGACACGATCGCAGTCGACGCCTTGCAACGCCGAGTGCATCCATGCGCTTGAGTTGCTTATGGTAGACCACACCTAACGCGTCGTGCGCGGCCACCAGAGTCGCATCGCGACATGTGCGCCGCAACAACACCTCCAGCTACAGCAAGCGGGCTGCGAGCTTTGCGTCTACGCATCCAGCGGCGCTTCAAGCGCTTGTGTGTTCAGTGCATCGCATTGCACACACAGGTCGAGCACGCGATCAAGCGCATCACAAGACAACGTCGCTTTGCTGCTGCTCGCTGCGTCGACTCAGCCCGACATGCGTTCGTCGCACATCGACGCACAAGACGCGATGCTCGCGTGTGTCTGCAACGCGACTTTGTCGCTATCGCTCTGCATGGCGCCGTCTCTGTAGTGCGTGATCGATGCAGGTTTTCGGTTGTCGTCGACCAGGACGACAACAGCGTGCGCTGCACTTGGCAGCTTACTGTGAATGTAACAATATTTGTACATTTGTAACTATTTCTTTTGGGGCGTATTGCTTCCAATTAATATGTTTATAACCCATGCGATGGCTTTTCTCCTGTAGTGCTGATTTCATTTGCAGCATATTTGTTGCAAAAGTGTATGACGACATATATTTCTATTTAGCCAATAAACGACTGGAAACGCGTTTGTTACGGAATACAGATTAGCCACAAAATACTTCAGTTTTGTTTTGAGGTAGTAATAGCACACAATCTTACACATAAAGAAAGCTGAAACATTGATTGAACATTCGAGCGCTACTTTTGCTCGATTGTTAGATGTTGCGCCCCGCCGCGTATCGATTAAACTGTGCTACATTTTACGAAAACGGCAAAAAGCTAAATAATCAGTCGTAAGACATGTATTATTTTATGTGCGGAATATGTATGTGTCCATTATATTTCGCTAGTTGTCTAAACCTGTATCGTATCTACGGTACTCTAGCTTGATAAACATAATGTCGCATTTTTATGTCCACTATTTGGCTGACAATTTTGTATCCTATGGTTAATGAGTGATCGTGGAAATATCCGTTGTGCATTATTTGTTTATGTGCTACAAATATCTTCCATTATAGTCACAGCTCGATTCGTGCGTTCAAGCGCGCTTCAAATAAGTGTTGTGTGTGATTTGCAACAGAATCGCGATATAAACATATCGACAACATATCTTGTCAAAACCAAAGCAATAAGTTTGCAAAAGGTGCATTTATTTCATTACCCTAGAAAAAATCATATTTGGTGTGTCGATTGAACATTCACACCAAACAACTGTAGTTTCGGCGGTGTCGACGGATTGCGACCACAAACGAAGTTGATCGAATCGACAGCAACATGCGGCGACGAGCACCTCCACCAGCACTTGCGCGACGCGCTCGCAGCGCTGCAGCAGAGTGGTCTGCCGCGTGCTTTCCACCTCACACAACAGTGCCACCCATTGGCGCCCGTGCACTCGCGTCTGCGCGCTTCGTCGAGCTCCGTGCTCATCCAATCATCTCGACAACAACAATTGCACCATGCACACAGTTGCTGCGCCGCACGTTCGCATCTGGACGCACGCACAGCAGCAACGACAACAACAACCATGCGATCACAAAGCAGAGCGTGTCGTCCGAGATGTTTGACGAGCTCAAGGCGTTTCTCATGGAGCCAGTGACGCACGGCGCATCGATGGAGCGCGCGAAAGCGGTCGTGGCCACGATGATGCAGCAGCACGTGTTTGCAACGATGCCGGGGCAAGAAGCGACTGTCATGGCGATGGTCGCAGACGCAATGGAGGACTATGCGTTCGTCATTGACGTCTACGCGTGTTTACGGGAGGCGCACGTGTCGCCGTCGCCGCTCACGCTCGAGCTCACAGCACTTGCGTGCGCGGAGATCGGCGACTGGAAGACCGCAGGCGACGTCATTGCGCGCATGCACGACGCAATCGACGTCATGCACCCGTCGTCTACGATCTACGAGCACGCGATTGCAGCAAGTAGCCGTGCAAACAAGTGGATGCGCGCGAAGCAGCTGCTGGACGAGATGCTCACGCACGGCCTCGAGGCAGCGCCAGAGACCCACACACAGTGCATCGAGCTCTGCATCGCAGCGCACGAACGCACTGCGACGCAGTCTCTCCTCACGCGGTTCTTGGCAACGTACGAGCTCGCACTGGCACCGGACGACGTCGTTGCGACGCTGCGTGCACTGTTGGATCGTTCGATCCACGCAGCGTCGCTCGACCACGCGCTATTGTTTCGCGACGCGTTGCTGCAGCGCGATATTGAAGCGTACGACGCCGAGGCGTGTGCTGCAGTCGTGCAGCTCTGCGCTGTCCAGCGTCAGTGGCACCGCGCGCGCGTCGTGCTCGCGCAGTTTTACGACCCGTCGGCGCCATTGCCGCACGCGCCACACTCGTCGCAGTACACGCGCGACATTTGCGCATTGCTGGACGATATGATGCGCCATAACGTTCCCATCGATCGCAATGTCTTCAACGCAGCGCTGCGCAACGTCGCACAGTTGAGTCTGCAGACAGAAGCACAGCGCATTTGGCGTCTGATGCAGCAGCACAACGTGACGCCAAACGCCGTGTCGTTTGCTGCTGCGATCGCTGCGAGCGGCTCGCACGTCGCAGCAGCCGACGCACTGTTTACCGAGCTGAGCGAGGCAGGCGTTGCGCCATCGCTCGACGTGCTGCATGCGCATCTACTCGTTCCAAGCCGCGCAAAGCAGTGGACGTGCGTACTCGATCGGTACAGCGCTGCAGTCGACGCTGCGTCGTCGTCCGACTGCGTGACTGTCGATGCGCTCGAGCACGACGCGCGCATCCAGTCGCTCGTTGCTGTCGCGCTCGCACGCAGCGATCAGCATCAACGGATGCTCGACGTGTTTACGCGCATGAAAGTCCGCGGCTTGGCACCGAACCTCTACGTCTACGGCGAAGCGATGTTTGCGTACATTCACGTCGGTCAGTGGCGCCACGCGCTGTTGTTGTTTGACCACATCCACCAGAGCGAGCCTCTCGCATTCTCGCAACGCAAGCTCGTCGGGTGTGCGATGCTCTGGGACGCGGCCGTGCTTGCAGCTACGACTGGCGAGCAGCACGAACGCGCTGCGGCGCTGTTCCAGCGCATTACGGCATTGCACGCAGCGATCTCGACGCACACGGCCGTGTTGCTCGTCGAAATGCTCCACGACGTCCCGCTTGCGACGCTCTGGGACGCGTTTCGACCGATGACGCATCTCCATTGCGTCCACAAACAGAGTGGGACGTTCAAACCAGCACGTGGCGGCGCCAAGACAAAGACAACGCAGAAGACGCTCGACAACCCGAAAGTGCTGAATGCCGTGCTCAAGCGCGCGGTCGATGCGCGCGACGTGTTCTTTGCCGACCAGCTCGTTGCGTCCGCTACGGACGATCTACAGATTCGATTCAACTCGATGACGTATTCGTTGATGCTCCGGCTGTTTGCCGCAAAGCGCGAACACGTCGACCAATTTGTCGACTGGTGTCATCGCACGGCGGACGCACGTGTGAAGACCACGGTGTTTACGTTCCGCGCTGTCTTGCAACACCTCGCGACGATGCAGGAGGCAGAGGCGGCTGCGGATGCAACGAAAGACCGTAACGCGACGCTGCCAGCAGCGCACGTGGACGCCATTGCGCGCGTGCTCGAGCTGGGGGATGGAACGACGACAACGACAAGCATGACGATTGCGCAGCTCGGTGGACGTGTCCTCGATGCGATCGAGCAGCAGGGACTTGCGCCCGACGCGCTCTGTCTCGAGTTTTATCTGCGGCTGGTGCCGACGTCCGCGCACGCGCTGCGGGTGCTCGAGATCCTCACACGTACGCACGCGCCAGTGCATTACTCGTCGAGCTTACTCCACGCGCTGTTTGCTTCAGTCGGCGCGGATCGCGACGCTGCGCCGCGCGTGCAAACGTTCGTTGTTCGATGCCTCGACACGCTGCCGCGCGAGCTTGGGAACGACGCCCTTGCTGCGTTCTGCGCTGCGAGCAGCTGCGACAGCGCACTTGCTTTGCTCGAGACGCTCGTGCAGCGAACGCAGCAGCGCAAGTCCGAGCGCTTGCGTCTGCGGGACGAACAGGTCGTGCTCTTTTTGGTCAACGCTGCGTCGAATGCGAGTGAGACGGAGGCGACGAACGACGACAGCAGCAGCAGAGCGCTACCACGTGCAGTCGCGTTGCTACTCGAGAGCTCGGCGTCGCTCGAGAGCGGTACGATGGCGTTCCTCCTCCAGCACGTCATTGAGCTGTCGACGTCGTCGCAACAGCAGCAGAAGCACACGCACACGCAAAGCAGCATCGCAGCGGACCTTGCGGCAGTTGAGCAACTGCTCGTGCATGTGCTGCGCAGCTACTCGCGCGACCAAGTGCACGCGTTCCTCGCTCAGGTCGTGCAGCCGACGGACGCCAAGCATCTCGAGCGCGTGCTGCAAGCGCTGGAGGATAACGAAGGTCGGTAGTTGAATGGTCAATCGGTCGGGTGATAGTGATAGAAGGGCGTAGGAGCATAAAAAGCGAGAGATAGAGAGAAAGACGAAGAGTCTAGACCGATTCATGTACACGTCTGTTCAGCTCTTCTTGGTCGCACTCGTTGGCTGCAACGTCTCTGTGCGCTTGTCAACGCCAGCACTTGCGCTAGTGGCACTGACAGGCGGCAATGCTGTCCCAACTGACTTGGACGACGCGACTGTGCTACTACTATCCGCGGCAGTAAACACGCGCGCAGCGTCGAGCTCCTGGAGCAGTCGCGCGTACAGTTCGTCGGCGTTGAACGCAAGAGCTTTGGTCGCCTGGCGCTGGTTGTACGTGATCGCCATGCGCAGCATGAACGCGTTCTCTTCGTCATACTCGAGCTGTCGTGTGGAGGGAACAAGAGCGTGAGCGAACGTGATGCTCTTGTGCTGTTAGAACGGATCGAACGACCAAGGACAAGGACGGTGATTCGATCTATCAACTCGTGTGTCGATCGAAAAGGATGCAAGCAATCGACAACAGCGACGCACCTCGATCGTCGGTGCAGTGCCGCCCCATGCTTTCTTGTCGACCTCGGTCCACTTGACCTTGGCGATCTTGACGCCGCTTTCAAACCGATGCGTCTCGTCCTGCATGGCGTGTGTGGCCATCAGAGGATAATTAGCCAACACGTCCAGTAGCCAACCTTCCATACACACTACGTAGTAACAGATACACACCTGAAGCACTTTGGTCCGCAGCCACGTCGTGAGGTGCTCCAATCGAATCGCGTCCTTGCGCTCGACGTGGATCGCAAGGACGCCAGCGTCGCGAAAGCGCATGCGCTGCCTCGCAAACCACACGCCTGCGCCAACGACAGCCCACGCAAAGAGACTAAAGACAAACCACAATCCAGGGTTGCTGTACAGCATGACCTCTGCAAAATCCTTTAGCCAGTCCGTGTCCATGACCGACCAGTCGCCCGTGACGCGATCGAGGAGCTGGAACGCCAAAGAGCCACACACGAGTACTTGGAGCACGAGCAGCGCCGTCGCTGTCGCCTGTGCGTGCGTCGTTTCGTGCTCGCACAGGACGCGCGTGTGCATGCGGAGCGCGTCGCGCTGGGTAAAGTCGCGCTCGCTCGCGACGATCGCGGCCATGTCACCGAGCACGCCGAGCTCGTGGCGCGCGCCGGCCATCGTCTTGTGCAAATCGCGCACGCGACGCTTCAGTTGCGCAGCGAGGACACCAAGTTGAAGGCGCTCAAAGAGACTCCGACCGGCTTGTTCAGGCGGTTCGATCGGGACGATCGCTTCGTCGAGGGACTCTTTCAAGTACGACAGCGTCGCTTCCAACGCAATCACTTGCGTCGACAGCTCCGCGAGGCGACTGCGAATGAACGTCAAGCGATTTGGATCTTTCTCCGCGATTGTGAGCAATGCACGAACGTGTTTCATGTCGTCGACGACGATGAACAGGCGCGCAAAGACGTTCTGGGTAAAGAGATTCATCGCTTCGTACGTGAGGAACGAACACAGCAGCGGTTCGTGGTGCCTGCTGTTCGGCCCCGCAATCAAGAGTCCGTACGCGCCAAACACGAGCGTGTCGTGGTCACTGATATCGAACGCTGCGCGCGTATCGCCTATGATCTGCTTGAGCTCGTTCTCGTACTCGCCCTTGTCCATGTACTCCTCGGCAGTCAAGTGTGGCGTGATTTCGTTCGCAATGATCAAGTTGATCTTGTTGCGACTCGCTGCAGCGTCTGCTGATGAGAACAATAAGCTCAACAGCGCACGCTGCGACGCGGACAAGACACTATCGACGATCTTCGATGAGTCCATGTGGACGTCGACCAACAACCGCGACAGGTGATCTAACGAAATGTTGTCCTTGATCCGGTCCATGATCGCTTCGACCTGCATGCCGTAGAAACAACTACCAGCTGCTGTCACCGAACAGCCAAACGTCTCGACTTGGACGACGCCAGGGGCTTCGGGAAAATGAATATCCGCTTCAAAATTCACGTGGTTTGTCATCGCATAGTCCAATATGTTAATCGCCGTCAGCCCTGGATCGATCGAGATCTGTGTGCCACTTGCATTGTCATCGACTGTCGCCGTGAAAAAGCCGCCCTGGACGCGCTCCGTCGATCCGAGGTTACAGTTCAGCTGGACGATCTGGTTCGACCCGAACGGAATATACTCAGCAACGATGAGCGACACGGAGTTGAGCGTAATGATCTCATCCAGTTGGTCGCGAATGCTCGAGTCACTCACGCCACATTCGTGTGCCCGGTGGGCGTTACTGAGCGTCGGGCGACCGCCGAAACGGAGACATTGTGGGATATACGCGCTCGAGACGTACGACACGTCCTCGGTCTCGGTCACGGACGATAGCCGCCTATAGCCACTCGCATCGTCGACGAGCCAGTACTCTTCGCCGTCCCACTCGACGTGCAAGAGATGGAGCGTCCCTGGCGCGAACGCCATGTCGTTGACTGCGAGCTTGTCGGTCTTGCTGATCTTACTGACGATCTCGAGACCTTTCTCGGAGATCTGGAAGCACGTGACCGGTTGGTAGCTTTTGGACGCGAGCTTGAGACCGTTCACGAGGTCCTCTTCACGCAGAAAGTCGACGTCGGACTTGCCTTCCTGCGAGATGTTGAAGTACTTGCGCTTCGTCTCGACGATCTCCGACGACGGTGCGTAGTCGTAGTCCAACGCTTTCGACACGATCGCTTCGTAGAGCAGCACGAGGAGCGCTGGTTTGCGGATCCACTCTTCCTTGTCCGACGACCGGATCGCAGGTTTCGAGTAGAGCGAGATGAGGTACAGCAGCCGATTCTGGTTCTCCGTCAATCCTGTATCCTCTTCGACGTCGTCGTCGTCATCGTCACTCTCGTCGTCGCCGTCGTTGTCATTGTCATTGTCGTCGTCATTGTCTTCATCCGCAACAGCAGGAGCTCGCGTGTCGTCTGCGCTCTTTGCACTAGCAGCAGCATTGCCAACTGCGACTGTCGGCTTCTGTTGTCACGCAAGAGCAGTGTCAAAGTGCAAAGCCACGAGTGCGTCAATGGCGCGTGGTGTAGACAGGCATCACGAGCGAGAGTAGACATCAGTAGCAGCACGCTGTACCTTCATCATGAGCGTAGATGTGCGCGAATCGAGGCGTGCGATTTGTCGATTGTCAGTCAAATTTGTGCGCTCGCATGTGTCTTTTGGCACTGGTGTGACAGGTTACGTAGGCTACACGATCCGAGGCTTGCAGTTACTGTACGATGTTGCTGCGTCAAGTACGTTAGGTATATTTTCGCTACTGCCATAGTAAGGTCAGCCCCGTTACTGTTTACTGTACCGTATTTAGTTACTTTGACAGGTTACATATGTTACACGATCTGGAGGAGGCGGGTACGATGTTTGGCGTCAACTACCCCTTCCATCCACACCACTTCACGCCACGCTATGATCCCTTTTACAGTACTGTACCACCATCTCGAGCATCACAAACGACGACGTAAAACGACGACGTAAAACGACGACATGTGCCGCTTGATGACAACGAGATATATTCCGTTACTGCCAGCGCATGGGATATTAAGAGGCACATGTGACTTCAAGCTTGCAGGTTACGTAGGTTACTCAATCATGAACTGAGGGTTATGATATTGACTTGTCCCCCTCCCTTCCTTTCCTTCTACGAGCTCCATGCAGCTCGAGCGTCTCCTTACACTGCCATTACGAGCAACATAGCATTCATCACAAACGGCGACGTGTGTCGTGCGAGAGTATCATACAAGGTTGGTGGTATTGAAGGTCGCCAAGGGACTAAATACTACAGACGAGCGTGTGGTCACCGAACTGGTATTGTAGCTGAAGGCCGGAGGTGGCGCTAGCCTAGCAGGTACTTATCTGCATGAACAAATGCAGTAACCCAGTGCTGCATTGCTATCAATATGCTCACTGCATACGAGCAGTGCTTGCGCTACTGCACGCAACCCCCAACTCACCTACATGAACGCAGCGTGGCAGAGCGGACACGTCTTGCGATCGCGGATCTCTGCTTCGATGCTATGGTGGCGGCACGTGCGGCACACAAACGCCTTGTGGTCAAGGATCGTCGCACCCGTGACCATGCACGTATGGAACGCACGGCTGCAGTTGCTACAGCGCGTGTCCCAGTCCTTGACGTAGTTGCGGCACGACGGACACTCCTGTGGTCGCACGTTCGGGTCCTGCGGCCGCGCGCTTCGGAAGATCTTGAGCGCCAGTTCGCTTACTGCCACGCGCTCGTTGTCCGTCTGTCCCGGCAGCGTCTCGAGCTTGATGAATGCTTTCGAACACTGTTCAAAGTGCTTCGTGTAGAACGCCGTGAGCGCAATGAGCGAGTACACTTCGCGCTCGTCCAGAATGTCCTCGTACGCCGTGAGCTTGAGCGATGTCTTCAGCGCACGCTCGAGTGCGCCGCTGTAGAGCTGTCGGTGGGCAAGCAAGTACAGGTGATATGCTTCCGCGCCGCGCCACGGATTGTCAAGTGCGCGGCTCTCGCCGGTTGCAGCGTCGTGCTGCACGAGCGTGTCGAGCGCCTGCGCCGTGACCTGTGCTGCAGTCGCCGCGCTGCTCTTCGTGCCGCCGCCAGTCGCACCCGTCGCTGCGTTCGTCGTGAGGCTCGAGACGTCGAGCATCTTCTTGCGCATGCGCTCGACTTCGAACGCTGCGAGAACTTGGAGCTTCTTCGCCCGCAGTGGATTGCGCGCCATCTCGCGTGCGAGCTTCCCAAGGAGCTTCGCCGCTTCCGCACTCTTGTTCGCGCGACGAAAGAGTTCGATCGCTTGCATCGTCTTGCGGTTCATGAGCAAGTGGCTCGCGTATTTCGCCAAGACGTTCTCGATCTGTGGAAAGTTGTGCTCCTCGGCAAGCGCAACTGCGCGCTCCCACTCGTTCAGTAGTACGCACGCATCGATTGCGCTCTTGACGTCGCCCATGCGCAAGTACGCGTCGACTGCGGACTTACAGAGCCCTGCGCGCGTAAACTTGCGTGCCATCTCTTCCAGAAGTGGTGCGTGCTCGGGGATCTCGCTCACGAGCGCTTCGAGCTGTGCAAAGTCCCCGAGCGTGTAGTAGCACTGCGTCAGTGCGCCAACGTTGCTCGCCTGCGCGTAGTACTTGATCGCTTTCTCGTACTTGTGCCGATCAGCGTAGTACTCGCCGATCATGTTGTACGCGTGCGTCAAGAGCGCGTCGTTCCCGCTGCTGCCGCCGCCGCTGCTGCTATTGCCGCCGGACTGGACGAGCTGGACGACGCGGAACCAGTCGCCGAGACGCTGGCGCAGGTCGATCGCCAAGTCCTTCCGGTCGATCTTGCGGTACAGCGCTTCGGCGTCATCGAATTGCTGAAAGTACGCTGCGACTTCGGCTTTCTGCTTCACGCGGTCGTTCAGCAATTGCAAGCGCTTGACGTACTGGATGCCAGCGTAGTCCCCGCACTTGACGAATCCGCGCTCGGCCATCCCAAAGTCCAAGTGTTCGAGCGCCGCTTCTGCCAGCAGAGCCCACAGGCGCGGATGTGGATGGTCCTGGATGTACTCACACGCTTCTGCGAGTCCAACGTTGTCGAGCAACTCCTTTGCATCGCGAAGCGATCGTGTCTGGAAGTCAATGACCATCCCTTTGTCCGGCTGATCTGGGTTTGCGAGGATCTCATCCAACAGCGCAGCTTTCACTTGGAGGTCCTTGTAGTAACACAGATACCCCGACGACGACACCGGTTCTTCGGCCTCCAGGTTTCGAAATACGTACATGCGGGCTTTCTCCATCATGACGAACAACTCGGGATTGTCTTCTGCCCATAGCATGTCCCACGCATCTTTCTTCTCGAACGCGAGCGCTTTCGCGGGCGTCGCGTTCAAACTCCCGACGCTCGCGACTTCGACGATCGTCATCAGGCCGTTGATGTCAATCACACTCAACATCGTCGACGTACAGTTGAGTGCAAGCTGCTGCGGGCGGCAGTTCACGATCATCTTCATTTCGAGCGAGATGTGCGGCAGCGTGAAGCAATGGATCATCCCGCTCGTGCGGGCGACCATGAGCCAACTGTCGGACGCACATAGTGCGCAGATCGGATCCTCAAGTTCGCGTGCGACGTACCGGAAGCTCTCAACGTCATTTCCCTGGAGCTCGTCGACGTAAAAGATCTTTTCACGCCCGCCGCCACGCTGCTGCAAGAGCTGCGAGATCGAGCTCACGTCCAATGGATTGCTGCTGCCACTGGTCGTCGTGGATGATACGAGACCCGTGAGCTTTGCGCTCGAGTTGCGGTACTGCCAGACGTACAGCGCGTCCGCAGATGCACTGACGATATGGCGACTCGTCATGGCGACAAACAGCGGCTCAAAGTCAATGACCTTGGTCTCGATCGGCGACCCGATCGTGTCGCACAGGATCAATTGGTACTGAATCTCGCGGTAGTGGTCGTCGGCGCCACCACCAGCGCCGCCAGAGCCAGTACGACTCGCGCCGCCACCGTCGCCACCGAGGTCTTCGTTGTAGACCTTGGTCGTCAAGACACAGTTGTCACCAGCGGCTTTGATGCCAAGCAATCCTTTGATGCACTTCGTCACGCGCTCGTCCGACTTGGTGTCCCAGAACACGACGCAGTTCTCCACTTGGTCGATGCGATTGTGCGTATAGACGAGCGTATTCGCGTAAAAGCCCCACTTGTACGCCGGGCGAATGTTGGCAAAGTAAATGTGCGAATCAACGGCAAGGCAGATGCGCAAACCGCTGCCTTCCCACGCAAGCGCTTCGATGCGACTGCCTGGGACGCGCAGCGACCGCAAGTGCCGTCCGAACGGACTGTAGAACTGCACGACGTTGAACTCTTTGGCGTCGCTGCGTGGCGCCGCGGCGTCGTACTGCGTCCCCGCGAGCGCCAAAACGCTGCCGTCGTTGTTCCACCGCACTTGGCTCAGTTCCATGCCCGTGTCAATGAGCACCGCGTTCTCGTCAAACCGACCGCGCGTGATCTGGACCTTTCCGTCGCGGAATGCGATCGCGAGCGTCGGTGCCTCTTGGCTGATGTGACCCTCGCAGCCGTCATACCAATGGACACCGACGATCTTGTAGTCCCGCTGGTCGCCACGCCCCGAGCTCTCGACCGCATACAGTGCCAAGCTACTGACTTTGTTCCCCATGCCGTCGTGCACGGAGACCTCGCCGTCTTTCGAGACAAACAGCAGCGACTTGCCATCCGGTGCCCACTCAAGGAACGCGAGTTGCGTCTTCATCTCTTTGCCCCAGAGCCGATTGCCATCGACCGACCCAACGATCACAGCACCGTCTTCATATGCGATGCAGATCTTCTGGCCGTCCGTGGTCCACTTCATGTCCTTCACGACGCTCTTGTTGCGGTTGTTGATCATCTCTTCATACCACGAGCCGCGGTGCATGACCCAGACAATGATCAAGCCATTCTCGTCGCTCGTCGTGAGCTTCTTGTAGTTCGCGTTCCACGTCGCACACACGACCGCGCCGTTGTGACCTTCGAGGGACTGGTTCATCGTGAGGTTACTTGCTGCTGCAATGCCGCGCGGCCCTTTGCCATCTGCTTGCGTCGCCGACTCGAGCCGCAGGACCTTGAGCAAACCATTTTGTCCACCACAGGCGATCCATCCCTGGTCCGAGTTCCACGCCGAGCAACGAAGCTTGACGTTGTTCGGGATCGCGATCTTCTTGCTCAAGTAGATGAACATGGTCCTTTCGTTGCTACCTCGTTGATCTACTCACAGTGCACAAGTAGCTCGACGCGATGTTGTTCACGACCCTGAAGTTGTCGAGCAGATGCGTCGAGAAGCTTGAGATCACAGCACTATAAGAAAAGCGATCGTAGTTCTTGTGTGAGCGCAAGTTGATGAGCCACAGCGCTGGCGAATAGAGCGTCGGGCGTACACGCAGTGCGCTAGAGTTGCCGACTGTACCGGTACGTCGCTTCGATCTTACTACGTACCGGTATTGGGTAGAGTCGCAAAATACAATATATATTAGCTTCCCATACATATTACAAAAAGTATATGTTATTACTCTCGGCGTCGTTGACGTCGCACATTAAGCATCACGGCAGCGCCAAGGGGAAGAACGATAGGACGTAGGACAGACCGGGAGAGGGCCGGAGCTGCTAGCACGGTTATTGACGATCTTCTGACGTAGTTAGGCAGTACAGGCGTCTTTTCTCGTGATGTGGGGAGCTGCTACAACTATTATATGTCGATATCCTTACGCTGTCGAGCATACTCGTCGTAATGTGTTAGGTCTCAGCACTATCCAGCAAGCGCTCGCGGTTGAAGTGATGCAATGATATGAAATGTGTCAGACATGAGATCGAAGCGACGTAATAATGCCAAGTGTAGCACGGCATTCAATCTTTTCAAACGCATTTTTCTAGCTTTGAAAATGAATACATATATATACATTATGTTGTTCTTACTTATGTGTTGCGCTGTACCATTACGTCGCTTTGACAGCTCTCACATAAACTAGACAGATTGTACGTATGTATTCGAATGCATATATACGTATTGTACCTAGAGTAAATGGCAAAAAACAAACATAACAAATCGGCAAGTACTTCTGTACACTGTAAATGATAATGCCAGCAATCGTGAGCAAAATATATTGTGTGTGAAAGAACTTACAAATATAGAGGTGCAATATGTGTTACAATACGATTTCTATCTCAATGATATCGAGCACGAAGTAGCTACTAATACGGCATTGCTGCTGTCGAAGTGCAATGTAGTTTGTGTTGCGCTTATTGTGACCGTGCACTTGTCGCAACGTTTCAAAATTGCCTTTTCAAAATAGTACATATTTATTGCACAAATTGCATACGGATAGAGATTACAAATACAATGATGCTAGTTATACCACATAAGTGCTTAGCTCAACTGTATTTATGTTGTTTCGACAGTGCCAAACGACTTAATGGTGTTGAGTCGCAGGTAGTGTTTCTAGGATGTGAATTTTAGCTCTATTGTGTCGAATTGTGAATGTCGATGCGAGCTTTCGTTATTTCATACCTTATATTTCGTATTACTGCACAGCCTATATTACGCAACCTAGTACTTTGAAACATTGTACGATAAATCTTTGTAGCCCATGGCGTTTAATCCATATCTGATAAACCGCATGTTGGAATTCGTAGACGACAAAACGCTTTGTCAAATGGAGAATCAAGAATCTTACATAAAATCGAATAACGTTATTTAGAAGAGTCGCATTATTCAATACACTACCAATAACACTACTTTTCCGAAATCTTCAAAAAGAAAGAAAAAATTGTTAAACTGCACTACACGTAATGCAGTATTTCTATCGCTCTGCTTGTTTAAGCCATAAGATATCACAAATTTGGCATTTAACATAGCATAATGTTGTTTTTCTGAAGGTCTGTGGACAACGAAGTACAATGAAAGGTGCCGTTTTAGCGACTTCTATTGCTAAATAATTACAAACCATCAGTCCCGCATAATAGCGTACTTTTACTAGTTATAAAGATGACCACTATTTTGGCTTACTGAAATGACGTAAATCGTGCACAATATTGTAATACAGCTAGGAAATTCATAGAATTCACCGATACACTAGCTAAGTGATATATGTACACAACCGGGAGCATGTACTACGACGTGTAATGTGATCAGTATTACACAAAAGTGCAATCAACAAATTTTTTGTGCTTTCTGCATCATTCTTGAAGGCATATGATTATACACAACACCGGATTGCGTATTCCAATAACTGTACTGCCTGTACACGGACGAATTCGACATTACTATCCATATAGTCTAGCCAAGTTTGCGAAAGATGAAGTGATCGCAGGGTGTCTTCACGTAAACACTGTGTGTATGTATTTTTGGATGGCGTCCGCAAGCGTATGTTTTTGTAAGTGCTACGCTTAAAAGCAAATGTTTCCTTAAACGGACCTCAAAATATTTCCCGTCACGCTGTGTCCGCTATTACATATGTAATGTTTGTTTTGGCTCTCACATACTTGATCATTATGAATCTTTTCACTACGTATACTTCACAACTATCCACTTGTACAATCAATTTCTCGTTCAATATAATATGTACCATTCTATTTGAGTGTTAGAGCGCATATATACACGATATTCTACAGTATCAGCATGTAAAACCGCAGTAAGTACTATATCCGAATAGGAAAACACCAAACACAAAAGTTTTCCTTTACTGTACACAAAATATACATACACCATACACATAATAAACATAGACGCAGTAAAATACACATCTCGGACACTTACAAAAACATTTTTGCAGAAAATATGCGCACGCGTACATGAACACAAATAAAAGTGCAATATATAATTGCGGAATAAATATATGTAGAGTACCTCAGATCACTAGTTGTTTTCGTCGTTCTGTTCTATTCGACAAGCTGGTTGGGCAATCAAAGATCATAGTTTTAGAATCAGCAAAATACCCTTCTATCCGACTGTGAATTCGCCATTTGCACATTTGGCAACATGCACTAGCAGTTTGCGTACAACGCAAACAAAATAGTACCGCTACAGTATTTTCTAGTGCTTTGAAGTAAAAATGAAAGGTTAAATGTTTACGATCACTTCATATGTAGTTTCCATGAATTCCATCGATCGATTGTTTATTAGGCTGACAGCGGTCTAGGATTGCTGCTTATCGCGGTGTTGTTGTTATTCGGTTTAATAGCAGGCAACGACGTTGTCAACCTCTTGCGCTGCGTGCTAGCGACAAATCCAATACGTGCGTGGCAGTAGCAGGGATGTCGCGGCACTAGATGCGGTCAAAGTGGCGCTGTTGTCATGCAACGATATGTGTGCACAGCAGTAAGACGACCCTTCAATGTCGTTAGATGTTACGCACATACTCAGTCGATAGTCGATGAACAATGGATACAACTGGCGCTGTCGATGTCATTGGATGAGCAATATGAGGGGAACATTTCGTTTGAGGTATTTTCTTAGTTGGAACATTGATGTCGGATACAACTAGTGTTTCGGGTACATATATTGAAACCTTGTGTTACCGTCCCATATTTCATTTGAATTAATTTGGCACACACAACTATCAAAAAGGCGGTCCATGCACTGGAAAATACAGTGCAAACAACTGCGTTGATGTCTACTTTTAAAAGGAAGCAGAAAAGCACATCTTAGCAGATTTTGCAAAGTTTACACCAATGATATGTAGAAGCAAGAAATTTGCACTTACATTTAGTAGGAATCACACGCTTGTATACTCGTATCAATATATCTTAATGAATATTGTCATGTTGTATCCGACGAAAAGTTACATTATGAGCTTTTTATATCGCATCAGGATTACTTCCATGTCACGCAGTGAACTTAGATTATTTTCTCAAATAGGTGTATGTGTGACACAGCTCGATTTTGCAAGAAATGGTTATGTATCAATTACACAAGTAACAAAACGTAAATATTCAATTCATTTCGCAATATTTTCAAGTAAACTATTGGCTAAACCATGAACGCAGTAAATTGATAAAGGTTATATAAACAGGTAATGTGCATCACAGCAATAATCTATGGATGGTATTATATGGAGCGGAATGGCACCACGTAGCGTATAGACTATCAAACTTTAATTGAATAATCATTGACGTACTTGTAATGTTATTATGTCGCACATAAGAGCAAAGGGGAATGTCTATGTAAAAAACAATATTTACAAAGCAGTCTCAATGGACATTATTTGAAAGCATGTTATTCGTGCATGTGCTACGTGCAAAACGTAATGTTAACTGTCTCGTAGGAAATACAGGTGTGGTTGAGCTATTGTGTATAAATAGCTATGTACTGTAACATCCAAGGTATGTGATGTTTACTGCGAGTATAATTATTGATATATGAATTTCATACGTTTTACTTTAATCCTACACAAGTTCCGATTGATCGTTGATGTTGAGATACGAGAGTTACTCGAGTTCGATTGTTGTAACAGAGATATGTATTCATCAACATTAATACTTGACGTGATATTTCGTACAAATGTATTTTGTTAGCTAATATATAACAGATTGCACCAAAATACATGGCAACGACACGAGCAATGCTTATGAACGGGAATATTCTGTTATGCAAATGTGATGCGCTAACATACGATTCTAAATTACCCGTAGGTGCACTGTAAAAATGACAAGGGCCGTTTTTATGCATGTATGTGTATGCTCGTACACACATTGCAAAACTCTATGGTGTTACATATACGCGATTGGTATTAGTGTCAGCACTTCCTCTAAACAAATTAACATTACTAGCGGATTTACAACTAGTGAGATCTATTCACTTTAATCGTGGTATGATGGTTAAAACGAAGAAAAATGTTGCACCCATTCGCAACGTCGTCGATGTGGCCACCCGTGTTTGCTGCAATTTTGTTGTTGGCAATTACGTAAGTGTGCATTGTGTTGCTATAATATATGTTTAATAGGTCATATTGCTCCCCAATAACAATAGATGATGACATTCGTTTTACATGTCGTATATCAAACCTTAGCCATTAGGCAAATATTTCAAAACATGTGCATACACATCGCAGCTCGCACAGTATTGACGCTTGATTATTTAATAGTTATCCGTAAAACATCTATTTCGAAAGGAAACAATTGTGTTCGCGGGTTTGTACTTCAGGTTATTGCTCGGTCCATAATATATTATGTAGTTTTCGAGGTTTTTCATATGTGTGATTGCACTGACGTATCTAATTACTCTGTTGTATCTACTATTTTAGCGTGGTGGTTGTATATTCAAACACATACTTATCATTAAGTACTAGGCTGTGACGTAAACATTACCACAAGTATTTTTGAGCACTTGAGCATTATATGTGTAGTGCGCATTCTATTTGCCGATCCCATGTATCTGATATTGTACAAAGTCCTTTCATTTTATTTGAACACTATGTCTAACGACGCACGCGCGGTCTTCAGATGAAAGTCATTGTATTAATAGACATCGAAGCGCTGGCACAACCGCGTTGGTGCAAGCCAATGAAAATGCTGGCGTTGTGTGCTGTGTCGCCATCATCGGTCATATTCAGAAACATATACGAGTTAGTATAGGTAGGAAAGCGTTAGGAAATCTTAATTGTAGAATACTGTTATGACGAGCAATCGACTCTTTCAGTTGTACATACTAAATTATTATGTACTAAGTCGTTGGCCATATATCCTAGCACATTACTGACTTTGCGCATATACTTGATAATTTTTACAACTGCATAAAGTAACACAAGCGTGGGGATTCCGATGCTATATATATTTGAAGAACGCCTCAGCCACGTTGTTGTAAGCAGAAAGTCGTTTCACCATCTTCTGACACGATCTGCTCTATATCCACGGCTATTTATTATGAATGAAGTACTTTTGCACTACAGTAATTGAAGAGTCTGCATTAGAATCGTGTATGAATAAATAAACTTGTTCGACGTAGTCTTGCACTCCATGTACAATAGTATAGATGTGACTAATCGAACAGTACTCGGCGTTTAGTCCTGTGCACCAGCTGCAAAAATGTGAAGGTACATTCGCGTCGTGTGATGGCAATCATGCAATGTTGTTGCACGCGTAACTATGGTATGCCAGTCCTGTATGTTGATGTGGCGCTCATGCTTATGCTGGACAATACCACTCTGGTACATGTGTGTAGCGTGACGTGTGTCGTAACATGTGCGAACAACGCGCGACCACCACATTGCCAATGCTGTACTACGTAGTGCGACGGCTAAAAGTACCTGCGTTTGAAGAAATGGACAGCGGAGCATACGCGCATCATGCAAGTATGGTCGCACCAGTTTGCACGATCTCAAGATCTACTGTGCAAACATGTAATCACGTCGTTGAAGTCGCCTGACACGCATCACCCGTTCCAAGCAACTCAAGTACATGCAATCGCCATGTACTAACATCTCTCTCCCATTGTCGTGCTTGAAGTCGATCGGGTTCGTTTCACGCATCACAGCCGCCACCTTCACGTGCGCTCTTCGATCTACTTGCTCCGAGCTGCAAATGATGGAGATGATCGAGAGTTAGTCGTGAGCGCACATGGACTGACGGCGTACAGCAAGCTCTCGTCTTTGCTCACTTTTATATCTGCACCGTTCACGACAAGCACAAGTTCTCTCGCCGCAAACCCTCGCAAGTGCATCGCTCAGTATGGTCGCCAAGCGGATCATTGCGGCGTCGCACGTCGCTACGCTGCTGCTGCTCTCACTGCAGCTACGCGTCGACCTGGCGTCACCAGCGCTCGCCCTCGGCTGCAGCAACTGGTCGGCGCGGTTCCAAAAGAACCTTGAAGGTGTCTGCGTCTGCAACGCGACGCAGTGTGACTCGGTCGCAAACGACTACCTCCACCTCGGCGCGAACGAAGCGAGCTTGTACCGCACGTCGCGCAACGTCGGCGAGCGCTTGCGCCACGAGAAGCTGCTGTTTGTCGACGGTAGCGCCGCGGACGCTGACTTGACGATAGACGCAACAACCACGTACCAGAAGATCATCGGTTTTGGCGGTGCGTTCACTGACGCTGCAGCCATCAACGTGTACAAAGTGACGCCGATTTTGCAGCAAAAGATCCTCGACGCGTACTTCAGCGAGAGCGGGATCCAATACACTGTGGGTCGCATCCCAATCGCGTCGACCGATTTCTCCGAGTCGATCTACTCGTACAACCCGACAGTCGATGACTTGACGATGACCAAGTTCTCGATCGACGTCGACCGCGTACCAGGATCGAACAAGCTCAACCTCATCAAGCGCGCACTTGCAACGTCCGCGCGCGCGCTCTCGCTCTTTGCGTCGTCGTGGGCACCACCGGCGTGGATGACGACAGGCAACACGACGCTGAACACAAAGCTTCGAGGCGTGCCGGGCGAGCCGTATTGGAAAGCCCTGGCGCTGTATTACGCCAAGTTTCTCAGTGCGTACAAAGCCGAAGGGATCCAGATCTGGGCGTTGACAACGCAGAACGAACCGGACGAACCGGGCGTGAAGCTCAATGCGTGGCAGAGCCTGCGGTTCACGACCGACGTCGAACGGGACTTTATCAAGAAAGACCTCGGACCACTGCTGCGATCGACGCACCCGGACGTGAAGATCATCATGATGGACGACAACAAGTCGTTGCTCGCGCACTGGCAAGCAGCGCTCGCAGACCCGGACGCGCGCAAGTACGTGAGTGGCGTCGGGATCCACTGGTACTCAAACTTTGACTTCCCGTTCGGCACCGGCGGGCACTTCAAAGAGATGAAAGACTTTTACGCCAAGTACCCGGACATCTTCATGCTCGGGACCGAAGCGTGTGAAGGTTACTTGCCGAACATTTTGTTCACGAGCACGGGCGCAGGTGTGAAGATCACGGACTTCAACATCGTCTGGTGGCGCGCGCACAATTACGCCAAAGACATCATCAATGACCTCACGAGCTTCGCATCGGGCTGGACGGACTGGAACTTGGTGCTGGATCTGAACGGCGGCCCGAACTGGGCCAAGAACTTTGTTGACGCGCCGATCCTGGTCGACGAAGTCGGCGGCAACGAGTTTTATAAGCAGCCGATGTACTACATCCTCGGTCACTTCTCCAAGTTTATTACACCCGGGTCACAGCGACTGCGCTTCGATGCAGCAAGCAAGAGCAGGTCACGCCTTGCGAGTGTCGACTGGACAGCGTTCGTGACGCCCGAAGGACGGTACGTTGCAGTCTTGAACAATTACGGCGACTCGGACCAGACCGTGAAGATCCTCGCACCAAACAAGAAGCTCGTGCAAGTGCTGCTCCGTGCGACGGCGATCCACACGCTCGTGTTCAATGTCTAAGTGTGTGTGCATATCTCGGAGTAGGCAGCTTGTGATGATCGCTAGTGTCATCTCGATTGCCGTAATTCTAATATACTGATGGTATCCATGTACTCGAGGGGGGGGAGAAAGAAAGTCCATTACGTCTTACGGTGTTCCTGCTATGATGTCTCGCAGTGTTCTACTTGCTCGCCTATCTCTGATCTCTTGCTGCAGCGCTGCGCTGTTCCAGCCGTTGTTGAACGTGTCGAGCGTCGCAAACTTGATGCTCGAGCAGCACGGCGCGTGCTTGTGGATGTCGCCAAAGTAGTCGAGCGAGTCCTTGAGGCCGCTCTCGTCCTTCTGGTCGACGCCGTGGAAGAACACGCACGGACGCTTTGGGCCTTTGCACGCGCAGCTCGAGGACGCCAGGGTCGCGATGCTCTCGGTCGTGCTGCCGCGCGCGAGCACTTGGTTCACGTAGTCCCGACCGGCGCCAGTGAGGAGCTTAGCAGTCGACGTGCTCACGGCTGCACCAGTCGCGACCTTGTCGCATGCAAGCTTCGCGTCCTCGCTCAGTGCTGGCGCCGAGACGATCACTGGCGTCGACAAGTAGCTGACGTCGACGTCCAGATCA
>JAADXH010000512.1:0-21367 GCA_023337595.1 Globisporangium camurandrum
GCCCACGCGGAATTCCGCGCATTGCGCAAGTCCCAATAGGAGGAGTCTAGCGCTTTGTGCGGCACGTCATAGTACCGCTCGTGCATGAACAGAGCTATGGTCTTCTTGTGAGCGACGTCCCGCGTGCCTTTGAGCGGCCATCCGTCGCGGTGCAGCCGCACCATCGTGTTCCAGGCGGCGCGAGTGCCATCAAACATGTGATGTAGTTGGTGTAGTGTTCGCTTTCTTGTCTACAGTACTGTTATCACAGCTGATACCATGAGTGCAACGACGACTATCGCAGCGTGCGAATGCAACAATGCACTCGAGTCGTTCTTGGCTGTGCTCGGTGGTACCGACGCGCTAGCTTCTAAGTCATCCAGAACCCTCTGGCCAGACAATTCGCCAGGCACGCGCGCTGGCAACGTTGCTTTCTTATACTCCCACACCTTGCCGCCTGCTTGTCCTGGAAACGACACTTGGTTCGCTTTGCGCGGGTCCAAGAACGAAACCTGGAGATCATTACTTGTTGCGAGACATATCTTTGCACCTTTGTTCGGCAATGCTTCGATCGGTTGCATTGTCGTCACGGCGCCGCTCACAAAAACGTTGATGTTGCCGTCCTGGAACGACCGCAATGCAAGCGTGCGTGCCGTTAGCGCTTTCACTTCGAATTGCAAGAGATCGACGACGCCACCGACGCTAGTTGGAGCTTCCAAGTGCACGTCCGATGCAAACAGCTCGGCGTCCTTGTCGATTACAAAGACGTTGCTGAAGATACTTTCAAACAACAGCTCGATGCCTGCGACCGCGTCGGCAGCGCTGTCGCAACCGTCCGTGACGTTTGCGTTTGTAGGCAGGTCGAGGAGCTGGACGTGGACATTTGGAAGCGTCTTGAGGTTGATTCGCGTCTCGGTCTTCGCAAGGTCGCGCGCTTGCGGCACAGCATCAAACACGAGCGCGTCAAACGCGCGTGCGTGCGACACATTCACCGTTACGGTCGCGACGACGCTGCTCCAGTTCTTTGTATTCTCGACGGTCACGCGTGTGATACTCCTGACTGCAAGGTCGTCACTGCCGTCCTGTGGGTGATAACAGTCCCGATTGAATCGCGACACACCAGCGTACACGGACGCAACGCCGAGCGTCACTGCAGATGACGTGTTCGAGCCGCTGTCGACTGTCGGTTGGACCTACCAACTCGTTGTCTTGTAGAACGCCTTCTTGTCGGTCGGCTCCAACTCGAGCTGTACGGCTGCGTTGGTCGGTGCAAGTGGCGCTGGCAACGCTGCGATCGCGTCTTGTGTGGTCGTAAACAGCACGTTTGCTACGATCACGACATCATTTGCATATTTTCTATAGATGCGCTTCACGCGTCGTTCGTTGAAAACTATTATCTCAGTGAGGAGGTAGCCATCAGTTTTGGGTAGAGCGACGCCAACGTCAGACTGGAGTTGGTCGACTTTGATGCCGGCGTTCTCTGCCATGAATTCGTTTGTGACCTCGTAGTAGTTGACACGACTCTCTGAGTTGCCTGAGATCGTGACGTGTGCGATGACGTCGCTGTCAGCGGCGGCTGAGCGCTCAGCGTACGAGATGAACACACGACCGGGGGCATCTGTGCGAATGCGCTCGACCGCCGCGTTGTTCACGCTCGCGTTTGCGCGGATTACCAACGCGCGCGTAAACGACTGGTTCACGCTCAGTCGTGCAGCCGCTGCGACCGTCTCGATCGCGCCACTTGAGATGGTGAAGCCTAGATTCGGTGTGGTCGTGGACACTGCGACTGGCGCACACAGCATAGTGCCGATGAGCATGGCGACGAGGAGCAGGAGACGCATGATGTTGTGTGGTGCACGAACAACAGTTCGTGAGGGTGGATGAAGACGCGCTTGTCCGGGGCAGCGCGAATTCGGAAATGAATGGCGCGAGTGCGTGTATCAGCTGATTGCAATCGTGACGAGGTACCTTGTCCGAATGGTTGCACATGAACACGGCACATTGCACGCGACTCATCTTTGCATGCTGTTGAGGTCGGATGAGTTGATTGTACCACAGAGTCGGTACATTGTAGTGCAAATGCTACAGATGCGTTCATGGCCGTGACAGAAGGTACCATTACCAAGGTATTTTTTGAACGGACTTGATTGCTGAGCCAGTTCGGACTTAGCGAAAAGGCGTCCAGCCTCTCGACAGTCAGATATCACGTAGCGAGTTTATAGACAAACCTGGAGATATTGCACATGGCGGTACCCGAATCACGAATACACACTTTGCATTCCAATGTCGTTGACACGTTTACATTCTGAGTAGTCTTTTCACACCCTATTTACTATGCAATCATTTAGACCCTATTGATGCGAGCAAAATTAGTCGAGTGCATTTCACTATTTGGCGGATATAGACATACATGTTCTCTACTTTACGCAGCGCTTGTGGCATGACACATTGCGAAGTATTCCGACAAATAGGCTACTCACATCCATTTTTGCGATTTCACATTGTAGACCAAGTGCATATAAACAGCAGTAATATTATGCGTATTTCCCCTTTGGCGAACATAAGTAATGCGAAAACGTATGCTGCGGTGATAGACGCGAAATCAGGGAAAAGTAGATGGAGGTGTACACAACGTACGACCAAAACATGTACAAAGCTTACACTTCAAACCTCCACACGTAGTGTGTAACCCTAAACCCAAGTCGATATTATAGCGTTCGCAGTTCGGCTGTTTGTCGAGCCACTAGACAATCTAACCACATAACTCCGTAGTCTACAGCTATCTCCAACTCTGCAAGTAATGTATTGGTGTAGGTACTACGCTACGCAGGTGGCGATATTTGACTTGGTAAAAGACGGCGTCGGCGTTGTAAGAGTAAATCACAAACAGCATAATGTTTTCCCGATCGCGAGCTATGATATATGCCGTTTTACCTCGTGTGGACTTGTTGGATGATCTCCGCAAATTATTCTCTCAATTGTATTTTGTCCTTTAAATACTCGTGTACTGTTATCACGCCAAACTACTTATCAAATATACCCCGTGGGGGGTATATTTCGTTGCCATTACACCTAATCTGGTGCGCAAGCGACAAAGTCGCAGCCATCACGGTCGCGCAGGCGGTTGCCGCAGTCTATGCCGGCACGACAATTATGCTCAGTGCAATTGTGATCTGTAACAGCATCAAGGTACGTCTGGGCAGACAATTGTCCTCGCAGAAGCACCAATCGGCGGCTCCATTGTCGGCCTGGTGGAATTTATCTGAGTCTTTTATCGTTTCTATATTCGCGACGTCTTGAAGCCAGTCAGCGGCATCGTTGTGATTCTCGATTCGTCATTAAAGATGCTGCTGCTGTTGTGGCCATTGTCATCATTGTCGCTGCTGATGGTCGCCGTCGTCGCTTGATGCAATCAAGTCTACGACATGGATCTCAGCAAGCGTGACGAAGCCTCGGCCAACAACGCGAGCTCAACATGTCAAAGTTTATTTGGCAACCATGTCGCCAGTGTCTGCAACTCGAGCTGGGAATACGTCAGTCAGCTGCCAGCACGCGCAAGCGTAGCCAGCTGCTGCGATGGCGCGAGCAGTCAAACGCACCTGCCGCTTCCAGCAAAGAATATACAACAGAAGAAGCCCGAGTGGCTACGAGACTAGGTGACAGCCACGAAAGCACAGCAGACAAGCCGCCATGTGCTGTAGTCAACTCCAGAGCCAGAGCACACTTGCTCGTAATTGTTTCGTCCACGTCAACACGATCGGCTGTGCAGACGCTACCATACATTTACGCGCTACACACATTTTCTTGCATTGAATGACGAACGAT
Organism: Globisporangium camurandrum; assembly: GCA_023337595.1. NCBI lineage: Eukaryota > Oomycota > Peronosporomycetes > Pythiales > Pythiaceae > Globisporangium > Globisporangium camurandrum. Next base: position 3,805 of record JAADXH010000512.1, read on the forward strand.
ACGCATACATAAATTCATTCCTCTACGAGCTTGCCGTTCAGCCATATCGATCCCCGGCGGAGCTCTGCTAATGGTGTGCTCAGCTAGATTTCACTCGACGTATTGACAGCATACGTTTTAAATCAAGCGCATTTCGAAGCACAAAAATGACGATTTTACGTATAGTCGCGTACAAAGAGATTGTACAGAGTTGAATCCCGTCAATTTACACGACGTGCGGATTCTGAAAATGTACATTGAAATCCAAAAAGGCGTGATTGATGTGATGTAAAGGATATGGTACCTGGCGCAATTGCTGAGACAGTATAGCAAATCCGCGACACAAAATAACTCTGAACTGACGATGAAGATCAAGATGATCCAGTACCCAATGGCAAGAATGGACAAGCACACGACCATGGCTGGGGACCATGACTCGCTACAAACTTCGGCGCGCAAGATGTTGGTATCAAATAAGCAGACAATTGGCGATATTCGAGAGCGCGAAGACCAAATCACTGGTGTATTGCCGCGCAATCTCTTGCACTTTCCCAAGCTGATGTTGGCCCATACGCTGTGACCAGCTGTCCGCAATGTCTGGGATCATTAATTACGGCACGCAACCAGGCGCATTCTGCCGCCGTTTCATGACTAAGAGCCGCTTTGCGCACAACATGAAGAATTTGCATACTAATGACAACAATGCGAAGAATGCCGACACTGACTGAGCGTAAAAGATTTGTACCGTCGTGAAGTTTTGTAATAAACGCTCAAACGGGTCTCCCAAGCGACCACAGTAGTCGTATAATATAACGAAATGCTGCCGACACGAAACCGGTGCCATTTGACCTGGGATGCATTTAATTCATATCTCACAAATGGGTTGCCAAGTTAATCATGACGCTTTGAGCATGGCACGAGTATAGCATAACGTCGTTGCGTGTCGCTTTCATATTCACATACTTCATGCTCCATGGCTGCTCTCGCATTCTTTCGCGGGCAGCATCTGCGCGACGTGCTATATTGATGCACGCCTTCCATCAGGAAAAATGGGAGCGCATTTTAAACAAAGTTAAAATGTATGTGTGGCTGGCTCGCTGCTACGCCCGACGTCGTGCATGATGTATACACGTTTTGCCTTGAAGTATACTGAGGTAAAATGCAGCGCGCACGTAGTGGATAACGTTACCAGTCCTGCCGCAGTGCTCGGCAATCAGAAAACTGTTCTCCCGAATCCAAGGCAGGGCCTTTTTCCTGCGTTCGATTAAGTCGTTTAAATACGTCCGATCCGCTGGCGCAGTACCTGCTTCGCCTTGTATTCTCTATTGAAACCATCACGCCGCGACAGATCGGGAAACGGTCGTATATCACTAAGACAACGCCAGACATTGTCGCAAGCAGGTCAGGTCGCCAGTATGTATTAAACTTTTTGCCGACCACTTGGGCCAAGAATTGTATTTAGATGCGTGCAACAGGTGGCAGCCGCGAAGTGACGGCGTGTAGTATGAATATGCTACACATCTGAACTTTTCGATTTTATACACGTTAATTAATCAACAAGCATGTATAATGTGCTTTGATGACACGAGCACGCGAGCGCAACAACATTAACTCAAACATGAGCAGCAATACGCTTATGCCTAGAAAGAATTTGACATCCATGCCACTTTGTGCAGTCATAGACAAACAAGAAAATTTCACTTCTCCTGCACCTTTGCTTAATGCAGTGCATCGGTTTGTAGTTGACGTCGTTTTTTGAATCCAAACGATTATGCTGACTTGCACGACCAGAATAATTTATTGTAGACATGTTGATATTTGACAATTGCTGTCGAAGTGAGATGAACTGTCAAATTTTGTTTAAGTGCGTCAACACTGTAGTCTTTGTAGGTTATGATATGCAAAATTATTTATACCGTTCAATAGTAATAATGCCGTCGACGACGTGTAAACCAAATCCTGCCTATGTCTTTCATTTTCACTATGCATATATGTCAACATCGAATGACAATTCATTTCCACGTCGACAATTTCAAACTAAACACACTTGTGTGCTTAAAGATACGTGAAGTCAAAATGGATACAGCAACACAATCACAGCTACTCTACATAGTCTAATATTACGTTACACGTTGGCTAGACTTCAATCGCATGGTTAAAGCGGGAATACATTCAATAAGTAATGAAATGCATCGCATGTAAATACATGCCAGTGCGTATATTCGATCACCCGTTGACGGTCATACTCACCACTGATGATTATTTTTCTTGCCCACCAAATTTGTAAATGAACTTCCACATTGACCGTGAGTGTGCATCTCGCAGAGTCACGAGGGTGTGGCATAATGCGGCATGTTATGGCGCACTGGAAAATTTGAAATGCGCTCATCTATTGAAAATATGGCTGATCAATCGTGCAGCGTAGCAACTTATCTTCGTCTTTACCCTATTATACTCAAATGTATCGCCTATTGTACAATATGTAGACACATGTTCGAAACTCTACATGTATCCAATGCATACATGTGGACAAGGGAGGTCAAATGATTTGTCTCCGGACGATCCGCATGACGCTTGACATCCCAGTGACACATCTCACTTGTCAAAAATAATAAAAATTTCGTCGGAGCAGATGTGTTACCGTCAGATGAATACCGCGTATTATTACAAGTGCGTTCAACCACCATCTATTTAACTCATCATATGTTGTATTGCTAGTCCCAAACGTCACCTTCCTTTGATAGCCTTGTGTCTCAGTGTCGTAGAATATATTACGCTCTCGTTGTAGAGCTACACATTATGCGAATGTCGTTGTCGATATTAACCGAAATTAGCACTACACGATATACATATGTGAATTCATTTGAGTTGAATATACTTGAGACGAGATAGGAATTTACCGCAACGACTTGTACACATTTGTGCCATGGTGCTGACTTGGCTTTGCGTGTGAAAGCATAATCATTGTGCTCATTAAGCTGCCATGCGTATTAACGGCTGTGCGGTAGTATAATCGAATAAGTACGGCATATGTGCGCGGATGGATAGGCTTTTTTGCAAGTAGATGTAATCCAATATCGCCGTTTGGTTATTCCAAGTGCGATTTTTAAGTTACAAGATATTGCACGCTGATTCCATTAATGCAATCCATCATGTCACTTTGTATCGTTTATGCGTGCAAGCTTTACGTGTTTATTTTGACTAGCACACCCAGCTTAGTATGCCAATGGTTTACCTATGTTTTGATGTTGTAATAGCTAGCTAAAAATACAACGAATATTGACGAAGCTCAGATCAGTAGCGTAAGACATGTGTAGCACGTGCGTTTAAAGCACAAGAAACAGATGAGTATGTTCTTCCAAATCATATTAGACTTCTTTCCCCAAACCATTATTTGTATGAACCCAGCAGTAGTCCTGAACATAAATATGGCTACAACAACGAGCGATAATCGCTTATGTAATACCCCTTTTTACATTTTCGTGTGTGCTAACAGTACCCCAATATACACGTTTTGCAAGCATTTGTATGCTAACTTGATACTGATGTAGAGGTATTTGCGTAGATACTCCACAGCAGCGAAATATACCGAAATGTGTGTCTCTATATTGAGAATATTGCATGTGCCACTGATGAAGTAAATTATTTGCAAGTAGTGTATGTACGCAATATCTTTGTGTTTGAGGTAGCTCAAACCTGTGCGCAATATATATTAATGCAACAATTAAGGATCACGCGTCAAGTACATAATTGTCCCAGTTGCATGCACAGAATATATGTGGTTAATTATGCATTTAAATTTACAAATATGTGAGTATTTATATATATAGCACATTTCATGGACTGTCTTACAAATGCTCACGTGCATATTTGTGCTGAATTTAAACGCAACAAACAATGGATACCACAGATGTCGCCGGCGGGAACAAGTATAAGACGTATTTTTTGGAAGATGCTTTTATATGTACGAGGATGCACTCTTATAAAACATCGTTTTGTCGTTTCATATACACCATAAACGTCGAAAGTTGCTTCGTTTAATCAGCTGTGAATCACACAGACACGACTGTATTCATGCGTACATTCTGTGTCGCGATTTTGACATAGACTAGTAAGAACTAACAGTTTCTATTTGGGTTCGTAGGGCACTGGAGTATAAGCGGAAGTGCAGATAGGTTGAAAAGATGCGAATTACCGACCAGCAGCATCGAAGTCCGTTTAAATTGTACGTGAGCGCTTAAAGCATGTTATAACGCCACATCCTAGCATAAATCCTTGAGTTATTTGCGGTGAAAAAAGGAGAGTTTCTTATTTGCAGATCTCTCTACTGTTTTACGTTTGTGTGAGTGTAAACTTATTGACGAAGCGATCGCATTTTGTTCAGCTTAGATATGCATGTATATCTAGTCATATATATTGTGCAAAGTGCTCCGTATCCTATGCACATATATATTGTACAGCTGTTTCCTACAAATCTCAATGGTTACATTTTTTCCATTCTGGAATATACGTTCATGTTAACCAGCTGGAGAGGCAATATACGAACACCAAGGTTCGATATTGCACTATTTGATTTACTTCGATTTATCAGTTTGCGGTTTTTTCTGCATCCATATATATTATTTATTGTCGTCATTTCAAAATACATGTATTGGCAAAGTAGCACGAAAATCGTCCACGCGCTGGGCTTCAGAAGTTAATCGATAATTAGCATACTCATACGCAAAGTGTTAATAAGGAGTGCCTTATTAGTATGCTGTATTGATATTGTTGGTAGGATAGTACTCTACAATTTATGGTTCGTTAATATAGACGCGAACGCGTTTCAAATAGAAACTAAAAAGTGTTGCAGCATTATACTCATCACCCTAAGCATTATTACAGTGGAAACAATGAGAACGTACGAAACACATGCCACCAAATGCTACAGCGCATCGCTGTGCCAATCGACAAAAGAAATGCATTGCGAATCGAACGATGGCTCACGTGACTTGTTATGGATGATTATGTGTATCAGCATTATCATTTGCACTAATAGAAATACAATAGCATCGTCTCAAGTGGGGTTTGTAGATTTATTGGTTTGATTTTATGATAATCTTTGTGTTGTGAGCGTAACTATGGTACTTAACAGCATTTAAATGTGTACATAATTGGTATGATAAAATACATACAAGGCGCGCACTACTACTACTATGGTCCGTTCAATTGTCAATACCACAATTTTTTCCTTGTGGTCAACCGCAGTTACCAATTTGTATGAATTAAATTGTACATATTATAATAATAAGCCATGCATGTTAGAAAACGCATCAACAGGATCGATCGTTGTTGTATATTTGGAGGAGTAACTCTCGTATGTCTTATATATAATACTACGCACTTTACGCTCAGTGTATCATTCCGTCACTTTAGCATACGGTGTCATCACTTAGAGCAATCTTGAAAGCTGATTGTACATTCATGCCACTGTTTATGGGTAAAGTATTTTCTGTAATGGACGCGGGAACAACAAGCGAAGTTGAATTTTGGACTATTGTTGAAACCAAGCGTTCAAACATGTTACATATACACGTGCACTATGAAAATGTACACTACAACATGCGACATAGCACAATGGGTTACCTATTTAGTGACTGAGCTAGCATGATAGTTACAGAGCTGCGGCGAAAAGGTGAAGTATTTGTGCCGTAGCCTGTAAGTAGATATATAATAATATACGTCTTGGAATTGTACAGCAGCTTACTATAACATGAATGCACTCGTAGTGATTCGTAAAAAAAACGAGCGGCTGATTTCGTGCGTCCGCCGCAATCTTCCCTCTTTAACCCCAATTATGTGCAATACAAGTTGTGATTTGCTGTCATTGTCTTTTGTAAATTTGCCAAACTCACATATGGTAAGCACTCACGTTATGCTCACTTGTGATTTTGGAACAGGAATATCTTAATTTATAATCAAGTATACTTACAATTTCGGAGCATGTGAAGTGACATTCTAAATCTGTATAGCACGTTCTTTTCCGGACAAGAACACATTCTGTATAGCAGACGATTGATATAGTATCCTATATATCCACTCGCATTCTTTGTTAAATGCTAATGAATTAATGAATTATTAATGTTATGAAATACATTAGGATATGTGCACCGTAATAACCTCCAAAATTGTATCGATTTGTCATGTATTTGAAGAACATAACCAATACTATGTGTCTCAATTCGATTTCGAAGTGTAAGTTGCTGGCAAGTAGATCACGGCATTTACTGCATTGATATTTTTTCTTCGTTGAATGCGCTGGCAGACTATGTTAATAACATATTTATATTATAAATTTTAAGTACATTACTATATTCGCGTAATTTGGCCAAAATGAATATCTATATGTGCTCATATATAAACAGCATAGCCTATATCACATTTTTTAACGGGGTTTACTATGAATGTTGTCAGCGTACATGTAGATAACTTCATTTTAGATCTTGTAGCGCAAGAACATAGACTGTATAATTACGAAAAAAATTGAAGTGCTGATTACGTGCGTCTACAATCCAGTTCTAATAGGCACAGTACCATTTTGGTAGCTGGCGTTGGACGTGTGCGCTGGCTAAACGTATATTTATAACTGCAGGTGATGCTCAAACCATCTGAAGAACCAATTTTAAGGTCATTTTCACTCTTTGCAGAACAATTGCGGCAGAAAAAGGAAATATTTATGCTGGAATGACGGTGCTCCAAACTCGATTGACATGCCCAAACCCAACCCACCGCCTCGCTTCGCGACCTTGAGCCGATTTGAGCAAGTTCAACACCATTCAAACCCTGAGACAAACCCTATTCGAGTATTCTATGTCCTTGGATCGAGGGTGTTGGCATGTGTTTGGTTGGAGAGGAGCTAATTCTGGCTCGAATTTTAAAGAAGAAGGAGTGTTGGGTTTTCCGATGGTCAGAATACCGTATAGTTTGCTTATATATGATGTTAAGATACAGAAAGCAGATGTGGATTTGAAGTGCAAAAAAGACAAAACAATGGTGTAAGCCATTTCAATGCCAATTTGTGTAATGCAATATATGCGGTACATACCACTATTGTCAATCGAGACAATTTGAATTGACTAACTGTAATCAATTTAAATTGGAGTCTATACATGCGACGAAAGTAAAAAGCCAAAGAATACCGTATTTACTTCCATGTGTATTTAATCCTTTTTCCGTTGATATCTTTCAAATTACAGTAACACAAGAAATCATTCGCTTTGGACACTTCACAATTGCAGCAGCGAGACTGCGAGCGTTATTGCTGTCGAGTACAGCACCCCGCAGCAAGTCTGCCATCTTCTTCTGCGATTTCTGAATCACATCCACGACGGCCTTCAATTCAGCAGTTGCGACCACTACATTGGAGAGGCGGGTGGTGACATCGCAATTTGATGCTTCGATGTGCTCGACACGGTCGAACGCTTGCGCGTGGGTAGAGATGATCTCACAGATGGTATTAAGTACGTTGTAAAAGTTGCCCATCGTGTTGCTTGTGTTTGTCTCTAGTCGCTTCTGACGATCTTTAAGGCTTTGATGAGACTGAAGCATCGTTTTCATGGCAGCAGCGACTGAAGACAACGCTCGGTCCACGGAGAGTTGCCGCGTCCGACGTCCAGCTTGCCCGCGCATCTGTGAGATGCTCACAGCTTGTTGTATGCGCTCGTCGACAGCATTGAGATCGTCTGTCCGTGCTTAAGACATTGCAGCAGTAAGTCTTCCGTCCATGAAGTCTGTAATCTTTGTGCGATGTGCCAGTGTCATAGCTGTTGACGGACGAGACGTTGCCGCTTGAAGCTTCATCTGAGCATCCATGAGCTCCAGGCCTCTGATGCCGTACACGTCGAGCAGCGCCGTTCCACGCAATAGTTTACGGATACGCACTTCCAAATCGACGTCATCGCTGCTATGTAAGTCCGTGTCGCCCATAGACTGGTCATCTTCACTGTTGTTGACGTCGAGCACCGTGTGGAGTCGCTTGCATGGAAATTCCATTGCACGAGTATGTCCAGCGGCTTGCTACTCACAATCTCACTGGCTCTCTCTCTGCCTCGTTGTCGCACTCCACTCCACTAGCACACCGACGTCGATCATCGTCACCAAGACGAGCACGGACCCAGCAGCGTCCCTCAGCGCCACGCGACGATCGTGTCTCGGTCAGCGGCTGTCGACAAAGTAACCACACACGTGCCGCTATCAGCGCCTGTCAAGCCGTAGGTGTTGGTGCGCAGTGGTAGTGACGGTGGAGGAAGCCGCCACGATGTGTGTGCAGGCCAAGCACGTACGGAAGCGCGCACTCGATGTTCTCGAGCCGTAACGGTGTCGCAGTCGTCGACTTGTAGTTGTTGGTGCGCTCGTAAATGCGCCCAGTGACGGCGATGGTGTAGCTGTTTGACGCAGGGAGCGTTGCGGTGGCGGACCTTTGAAGATCCGAATCGCACACGCTGGTTCATGCCATGCGTCGACGAAAAGTCGCGGCTGTAGAGGCTTATTTTGACCAATCATCGATTTTTATGCTCTTAATTCCAACCCATCAATCACATTGCTCAAACGCGAAGTTCCGACCTTACAGAAAATGGCTACATCGTGCTTTTCACAACAATTTTTTTTGTGAGAAGCTGAAACACTTCAAGAACCAGCTTTATGAGGTTCATCGACTTCGCGAAGAACTGATAAGTTCACTTCGCATTTGCTTCGTCCGATCCTTGCGTGTTTGCGCAGCTCGTATCAGACAAATTAATTTTGAGTATTCTATTTCCTTTTGAAAAAAACTAAAGAAAAAATAATTGAGTATGTGCATGTCATTTTCAACAAAATTAAAAATTAACATATTTTTGCTCGCTGACTCGTTTGAAAAAGAACAACCAACCGCAATACTCACGTCCGACGACAAGCTGCCTCAACCGATCGCCCATCGTTGTTCCTGTGTACGAGGTCGCTGTCCTATTGCGTCGACGCGATCATACGGCACATACACTCGAACGGCCGTACACACCGATCGGCAAGCTGGGTGCGTGTATCTCCTTCGCCTCGGACGCAGCAGGTCCCGTTCCGAGTCGTCGCGCCGTCCATCTGTCGCGACAAGCGTCACGTGTCGATTTGCGCCATCACGACCACATCGACGCATCATCTCCGCACAACAACTACAGCACAACTGCACTTGACAAAGTAACACAGCGCATGACGTTCACGTCGCCACGCACGCGCAGCACCGTGCGCAAACACATCGAGACAGCAGCACCACCACCACCCACTGACGTGTCGCTGTCGCCGTCGTCCACTCCACGCAGCAAACGCGCGAGCGGTACGACCGACGATGCGTCGTCTACTCCTGTCGCATTCAACTCTTCCACGAGTGTCCACAAACGCAGCGCAGCGCCAGCAGACGCAGCACCCGACCGCGAACAACTGCTCCAAGTCCGTTTGTCTCTCGCTCTGTCTCATAATACCTATCTAACGGACTGGCGGGGTCTCTACATAGGAATACGCAACAGCGACAACGAAACGCCGCCGTGCACTCTCGCAAACGTCCACGACCGACAACAAATCGCCATCGACCGACATTGAACCGCCTTCAGTCACTGTGACGCGCATGCCAGTGATTACGTCATCATCTACACCGACACCGCTCGCAAGTGTCGCAGTCGCAACGCTCAGTACGGATGAAAAACAGCTTGTTGGTGCGCCAGAAGGCGATTTGTTCCTCGTGACCGTCGCGTCCCGTTCGGATTTTGTTCCGTCCGCCGATTTCGAAGCGGAAAATGCACAAGTGAACACGTTGATCGCACGGAAACGCGCTGCAGAAGCTGATGCCGTCGACATTGCAGACGATACTGTCTCGTGGGGTCGCGAGTACGCAGCGATCGATTCGCTCCGGCGCTTTGCGATTTGCCATCCGGACGAATGGATGACGCAATCATTTGTCATGTTGGCGGTGAGAGTGTTGGTCTTGCCTGCAGTTGCGAGCTTACGCTCTGCGATGACGCGCAATGCGTTGCTGTGTGTCCAAGACCTCCTGCTCTGTGCTGCTCTGGTCGATCCAACGAAGAACGATGACGCAATCAGCACAGTTGACGCAATCATCGGTGCGTTGAAACCCGTCAAGTGGGAGATGACACCTGTCTCACAAAATTGTTGGATACGCAGATGCTGCGTTGCCGCTGTTGATCGCACGCGCTGCGAGCGAGAAGCAATTTATTCGCGACGTCGCACAGCAGGTACGTTTGCAATAGCATCAACTGGCTCTTTTAGCTAGTGATCGAATCATGTACTAATAATGACGCAATCAGGTGCTCGACACAGCAGTTGCGTCGAGTCAAACCGACTCGATGGTTCTTTTGCTGTTGCAACAGAGTCGGATGGAGAAACACCCACAAGCAGTCAATGTCGTACGTTCAACTGGCTCTAGTGTAACTCGCACTGGCTCTCTCATGCGCTTCTACATGATGACGCAATCACCAGATCGGCACGTACGTGCTCCAGTGTCTGTTGAAGCTCGAACCGCCACAAATAAAAGCGCTCGTTGAAGCAAAAGACACGACGACCGACGCGACTGATGACGCGAGCAGCAACAACAAGCCGTCGGTGTTGAATGATCTTTGGAATCTCCTGAATTGTCGCGTCGTTGCGTGTAAAAGCGCGACGCGGAAGAGTTTGCAGCACGTGCGACGCGCCGTGGGGGTGCGTTGTGGTACTGGCTATTGAAGAGCACTGGCTCTATGCATGTTGCAATTGAACCTCTCTCATTTGATATCGTACCCCATTGTACCTGCTGATGGTGACCGCTACAATAGGAAACGACGTTCGAAGCGCTCGTAAAGAGCCAGTTCAGTAGCAACAGCAGTGCGCAATTCGATGTGTTGCGTGCATCGGCACTTCCGACAACGAAAGCAACAACGTCGTCAATTGGCACAACGAAAGGAGCAGTTGCGACGAAACAATCCGCTACTACGAAAGCAAATAGCAGCAAGAAGCCGCTCAGTATGCGCGAGCGGATGCTCCAGATGCGCAAACAACAAGCGAACGGGAAGACACCAGCAAATGCGCTGGACGATATTGTCGTCGTCGTCGTTGCGCCACCACCACCGCCATCTGCGTCAGCGTCGCACACACGATCCGTGTCGTCGTGAGTGTTGCGCTGCATAACGAAGCATAGCACCGTAGCAGCGCAGCAATGTTGTAACGTGGGTTGTTGCGCTTCTGTCACAAGTGTTGCGAATGAAGTTGCACGTTGACTGAATCACTTCATTTGTTTTCATGGCTTTTTGTCAACGCGTAAAATATAAAATGAAAATGCACTATATATATATCATGTAAAAATACTACCAGTGTGACGCTTGTCGACTTCAACCTTTGGCATGCCGCTGATGCGGACAGCAATGTCGTCAACAGCAGCAGCAGCAATCGACGGTGGATGCGAGCGCCTGGTGTCGACCAAGTGGCTGCACCTGCGACTGTGGTGTGGCCACCTCCCATGCTTCCACGTGCTCACAAACAACGATGAGGTGCAACACGAGGTGGGCAAGTGGATGCTGTATGCCATAGCCACAACAACAGCTTCACTGGCGCATAGCACTGCAATAGCTTGACACGTACATGCGGTTGTGAACATACCACAGCTCGACACAAATGAGTGCTACTTTGGCTCCAGCGACTTTGCATCGCTCCGGACGCAGGTATTCGCTATACAATACTCTGATATTCACCCGAACGCACTCGCTGCGGACACGAGCGGATGCCACACGCCACTCTCTCCTCGCTCACACACATGCGTCTACACTATCACGTAGATTCGACAAAAGCTCCAGGAGATGCCACCGATTCACCAAACGCGCTGCACTGCAGCAACGTACACAAACATCCTCGAATTGCTCCAGACGTACCTCCCACTCGTCTTCGCGCTCCAGCGCTTCGTCAACACTGCTTCGTCAAGTAATCAGTCCCTTCCGCACTACCCACCGCTGTTTTACGGCCTCGACACGAACGAAGAGACCGTCAGAAGCAGCAACGAACACACGATCGCACCCACAGTCACACACACGGTCGCACTCGACGTTGTGCTTACTCTGTATACAATCGCACAGCTCCAAGCGCTGCACGCAGAAGCAAAGAGCATCGACGCGACGTCATTTCAGAGAGACAGCAGCGCAGCAGTGATGCTTCCGATCAGCGAGCGGTCGTATGAAGATGCGAGTCGATCGTTTGCACTCGCAGCTGCACTCGCAGATGCTGCACTTTCTCAGTTTAATAGGAGCGATCAATCGATCGGCAAAAGCGTCAGCGTTGTAGCTGCAACTGCGCGCGTCTTCAGCAGCTTCTGTACACTCCAGCGCATCACTGTCCGCGTCTTCAACGTACGTGTAGTGGACCAAGCGCCTGCCGGGACGTGCGAGCATCCGTCTTATAGTCTATATGGCGCTGGTCGTGTTGCTACTTTAGCTCATTACGATGGACAACTGCACTGAGCGACTCGTGCGTGCTGTATCGGCGTACACGCGCTGCGCAGTCGATTTAACGCGTCGCTGTGCTGTGCTACTGGACACACTACCAGCGACGGCGTGAGTATGCGCTCTCTAACGATGTGCGCTTGCTATAAACAATAGTGACGAAGGCGTTGTGTGATATTTATTGCTATGGCAACGATACACAGCTTTAGACGGCAACTCCAGTGGCTCGTCCATACAAACGCAATGCGCTGGACGGCACTGTATTACAGCAGCGAGCTGACCATCTATCAGCTCGACGCGCAACCTGGTAAGTTCACTTCGTCAATTATTTCATCGCTTTGTCCTAAACACACACGCACATTGTGTTGTGTGGTACTATAGAGATCGCGTTGTGCTTCTATGACGCTCTCTTGCGGCTTCGATTGGCGCCATTGCCGAATTACAACCATCGCATCGATGCGTACTTTACGCGCATCGCACAGGAGCTTCAACTTGTACATCAGACACATTTGACGACTGCAATTGACGCCAAGCGCGTGCTTTTGGATACAAATGAGCAGCAGCACAAACGCAGTGCGTTGTTAGCTTACAACACTAGCAGCAGCAGCAGCACCGGAATGACGACAGACGGCTGGAGCAGCACAGACAACGACGAGTTGCTGGTTGTGCGGCCACTTGAACTGCCAGCACTCGAAGGTGTCGACTGGACGGATAGTGACAGTAGAGGCACTAGCGAATCTTCTAGACGTGCATTGCGGCAACTAGAGGACGAGTACGCGAGTGCCATCGACGAGCAACTTGCTCGTATATACGCAAGTGTTGAACGATCGACGCAGCAGCATCAGTCGACTCTGCGCGCCAGAGCGACCGCGGTGGATGCGAAACAAAAGGCACGTGTAGATATTGCAGCAACAACAGACACTGTGTCTGCATGCGTAGCAACTGCAGCAGCGCCATTGACACAATTGAAGGACGCACTTGCGCTCAAGAAGCGGCCGTCGAGTGCTCAGTTCCCGCCACGTGAACATGCAAAGCAAACCCAACAGCTACAGCAACAGACAAACGACACCGGGTGGGTCACGATGGTCGTTGGGAACAAGACGATGCATTTTGAAAGCGCCACGAGCGCAGCACTTCGAGGCGCAGGGACGTCATCAACAACACCCATACAATCTTCGCCCTCGCAATTGCTATCACCTATGCAGCTCGATGCGTTACACCAGCGCAAGCGCCGCAACGCTGTCCCAATGGCCGACGTGAACGACGAATCGATCGAAACAGCCGAGCTCCTTGACCGCTGTCGCATAAAACCACGGCCGTCGTCGTCGCCTGCGTGCCGCGTATCGAATTTTGATGCATTGACGGCATCGACGCCATTGCTCTCGGCAGCTTCTGGTCATCACACACCGCAGATGTGGGCGCCTGTGCGCGGTCAGTGTGCACTCTGCGAACGTCGCTACCTGCGCAGCCACCTTGCTGGTGTCGTGCTCATGAAGCGCATCTTTGATCTCCGCCGACAATGGGGCATGGTCCTCCAGGACTCGAAAAAGTTCAATGCCGCGTCTGCGCTGTATGCAAAAGCAAGCGTGTGCCTGATGTGCCAAGAGATCTTGCTGCACGAAGACGAGCGATCGCTCCAAGCTTTTGATAGTAATAGTAGTAGCGCTAGTGGTAGTGGCAGCGCTTCGACTGGGTCTTTGTCACAGACGACTGCCACGGACGACGTCGGTCGGTTAATTTATGACTCGATCCAACGCGTGTGGCACCAGCAGCCCCATAGCATTGACCTCGACCTCGTCGAAGACGTCGCAGTCAACAAACGCGCACGGCAGTCGTCGACGGTGTTTGATATGCACGCACGCAACGCCGTGCAGCGCAACGCCGTGCGGTGTGCCCATACGCGCGACGAACTACAGCCGTGGTGGGAGGTCGATTTGGCAAACTATTACGTCATCCACTCGATCAAGCTCTGGTTACGTGACGAAATAAGTCATCTGTACAATGGTAGCAGTAGTGGCAGTAACGCCATCCTTGGCGCAGTTACGCTAACAGAAACAGGGCCCCAACACCGCAAGGCAGCGCTTCGGCCAGTGCTACAGCCTTCGACGCTGCGGCATCACCTCCGGCCGTTCCCATTGCACATCAGCATTTCAATGAAGTCTGGCGTCAGTCGGGACATTGACGACATCCTCGCAAGCGCCGTGAGCGCGCACTGCGTCGCTGAACCAGCGCCAGCACCGATCGTGTGGCACGCGCCACCAAACGCACGTGGTCGGTTCGTGCGCATTCAAGCCGCGCGTCACGCTGTGTTGCATATTGAGAAAGTCCACGTGTACACAGCAAGTGCGTCGCACCAACTGCAGCAACAACAGCAGCACGAGCGCTGCGTACGTCGCCACTCCTTGCGGCAGCAGCTCAAGCGCGCTGCGTTTCGAGCTTCAGTTGTTGTAAACTCGACCGTGAAGACCACGAGCGACGAGTTGGGACACTTTGACACGCTTCAGAGCGCACGTTGTGAGGTTTCAACTGCTGATGCACTCGACAATAGTAGCAACAGAAACAGTCCACAGCCCAGAAGCTCAAATATGCGCGCGGCAGGAGCACACGGACGACCACATGCGTTCGTGTCGACGATCTTGAACCCCGAGCAAGCCGAGACGAAGCGACTGTCGCGGCTGTACGCACGCTTCAAGGGTTTGCTCGACGCGCGCTCTAAGTACATGCTCGATGAGATTCGCATGAGCTCGCACAGAGACAAACAGGAGCGTCAGCAAGACAGTGACCCCGAGTGATCGTACTGTTCTATACAGACGTGTTATTTCTTTTCTTGATGTCGTCATGTCGATAACAGGGAAATCCTAATGGATCGTTCGATCAATTTGTCGAGACAACTAAAGAGTGGCCTCTAATGATCGTACAACACAGACGTATACTGTAGCCGTATATCTTGCCCTAGTCGATAGCATGGAGTAAGTGTAATGAGGTTCGCTTCGACCGTGCTCGATCAATTTGTCACACCATTGATGTCACTGTGCAGATGTAATAAACATCGTATCTTGAACGTAGGATTACTTGGACTCATAATAGAACAATTCACTCGTGTTGCATCAGCATCGCAATGACGAGTCTGTTGTCAAGCATTGTTCGAGCGCTCTCGAGTGGCGTGTAACCAAAGCGCTCATCGCGAGCATTAATATCCGCGCCAGCGGCCAGCAGCATCGCAGCAGCTCTGTCGTACCCTCCATTGGCTGCAACGTGCAGCGGCGTTTTGCCGCCTACTCCATCCACGTCTACACCTTCCGCCAGTAACACACGCATGACGTCTTCACGGCCCCTATACGCGGCAGCATGCAGCGGTGTGTGCCCATCCTCAGTGGCAAAGTGGACGTCTGCACCATGCAGCACTAACTCGAACACGACACTGGCATCGCCTTGACCAGCAGCGTGGCATAGAATCGACACTCCGTAGGTATCGGTTGCGTTCACGTCTGCGCCATAGGCGATCAGCAGCTTCAAGAAGTCGATATAGCGAGTCGTCGCTTTGAAATTGCTGCTTCGATGCGTCACTGCAGTGAGAAGTGGCGTCCATCTGTCCCAGGAGCACACAGCGTCCACGTCTGCACCCCGTACTAACAGCGCAGTCGCGATATCGACGTTGCCATACATCACTGCAATGTGGAGTGGTGTCCGTCCAAACCTCGCTCTCGCTTCAATGTTTGCTCCGTGCTCGAGAAGACACACAACGATGTCGAGACTTTGACTTCGTACTGCAGCGTGCAGCGGCGCATCGACAGAACTATCCGCAGTGTTCGTGTCGGCGCCAAGTGCAAGCAGCAGCACAATGACTGCGAGGTGCTTGTGGCGACATGCAGCAATGAGTGGTGTTTCGTGCGTGTCCGTAGAGAGTGCACTGCCCGGTGCATTGATAATCTCTGGGTTGAGCACCAACAGCTCGCGCACAGCTCGCCCATCGCCACAGCGGCACGCTGCGAGCAGCTGCTCGATCGGCGTCAACGGCAGTAGCGCTGATGAGGGGATGGTGGCGCCAGCGGTAGCATGTGATATGCTGTTTGGCGACGACGCGGGCTGCATTGTGGCAGTCGGATCGGATGGCGTTGCGTTGGGCTGTCGCGGTTGAAATGGGTTGATTGCGGGCGTTTGCTATTGCAGTTCTTTTCGCAGTATTGTTGTTACTATATGACGCACATTAAGTTTAACTTCATTAACAAAAAACTAAATAGAAATAGCTAACATGGAAGTCTATATTTCTGGTGTCACATCAAAGAGTTGACGCTGTCGTGGTTGTGCTTGCTGAACGATATCTACTCCGTGCTACATGAGGTCTACTACAATATCGTCCCAGTCACGATGAGCTGCAAAAAAACAGCGACGTCCGTCCATTTATATCGAAGATGCTGGTGGGAGCGCCATGTGCAAGCAGAAGAGCGACAATCGAGCGATGACCGCCGGTGACTGCGAGGTGCAGTGTAGAGCTACCACCCTGTTGGATTACGTTCATGTCTGTATCGTGCGTTAGTAGCGTCTCTGCAATATGGAGGCAGCTCAATAGGGCTGCAAGATGAAGCGACGTGATCCTGTTACGTCTAACTACATTCATATCACCGCGACGCAGAAGTTAGTATGCGATATTTGTGTTTCTTATCCCCATGGCGATATGCAGCGCGGTGTTTCCGTCCGTGTCGTCGCCAAGCACGCTCGCACTAGCGTATTGCCAGCACGAAGTGACAGCAACGACATGGCAGTAACGAGAGGTTGACACATTCCACCGAGGTAGATCCAAAAGCAAATTCAACGCCTTGAGCGTTAACAAATCAAAATGCAGCTCGCACGTAACGTTTACTTCATTGCTGCTCGCAATGAGCGGTTGATCGAGGAGTTTCCGTGGTAGTGGAATGGACGGCATCCATGAAGGGCTGGATATGCATTGCTATGAGTACCAGTACAGTGCTGCTAAAACCTATAGGCGCACCCATACTTTTGCAAACGTGCAGCCAAAAAGTATTTTTCTGAAAACAAAACTCGGCTCAAAGACTGTAGATATAAAACCCAATCATCACCAACAAACACCTCTTCGATAACAC
>JAADXH010000513.1:0-21367 GCA_023337595.1 Globisporangium camurandrum
GCTGGCGCGCTCGTCTTGTAGGACGACGACGGTCGACTCGTTGGCGCATCATTGTTCCAAGCAGCATCAAGCTCGACAGGCGGCGTTCTGACAACGATTGACGCTGGTATAGCCACGTAATCCAGTCCGGATGCGCTCATGTCTGTAGTGTTGGTGTTCGTTCTGTATCCGTCGTCGTAATCGCTTTTGTCAGAACGTGGCGGTTGCTGAGCGCCGTGTACGAGCGCAAGCAGCTGCGCGAGTCCCTTGCCATTTCTTCCAGTGACACTGCTACTCATCATTCGCTTCTTGCTGCTACAAGCGTCAGTGAGCAGGTCGTCGGGGAACGACGCTGCACGTGACATCAGCGCGACGGCCGCTGCACAACGGAACGCAAACGAGCGATCACTGTCGTTACCATTGCCCACACCACGCGTAGAGCTATTGAGGTTGTCACTGAGCAGCGTCGTGTACAGTACCGGCATGCTCTGCCACAGCGCTTTCTCGCTATCGTGGCGTGATATAGGAGACACTGCAGTAGCAGGACTGTCGTGTATGCCACGTGCAATGGTGCTGTCGACCTCACCAAGTGCGTGATGCCGCAGTAGACACAGCAGCGCCGCGAGCGCATACGGCGGCAGTGCTGCAATGTCCGCAACTGCGCTCGTCGACAGACTCGGATAGGCGAGCAGAACAAGCGTCAGTGCGTCCACAAGCAGCACGTGTGCAAAGCCAAACTCGACAAACGCCGCAAGCACGAGCGCAACGTCGAGCTGCGCGCGCTGGTCGAGCGCGAGCAATTCGTGCAAGTGTGTGCGCGGCATCGCACGCGCGTTTCGCGCAAACTTCGATGGTGCGAACCGACTGTGCGCATTGTGCACGACGCATTCGTTATCGTGCAGTGCAACGATCGTCGCAAGTCGTCGACGGTCACTGCGCAATGCTGCTGTCACTGCATTGCTACAAACGCGCGACTGCGTGTCGATGAGCTCAATGAGCCGCGACGCGTTCACATTTGCAGTCGCGTGCGGCTCGAGCGTGTCGTAACTACCTCTGTAGAGTATTGGGGTGATGGTGCCTCCCCAGAACTCGGCTGTCGATCCAAATTTGTCATAGCAGCTCGCGCTGCCACTCGCGCCAGTGCTGACACTGATATTGATACTGCCGCTGTGACTGCTACTGTCTCGCTCATTTGCACTTCCACTCGTGAAGCTAAGCAGGTGCTGCACGAACGCGTCGCACTCATCGACTGCGCGCTGGCGCTCGGCAGTCGAGACGTAGTGACCGTCGAGGATCCATACGTTCGGCAGTAGCGCAATGACATGGAGACGATATGCGATCACGTCGTCGTTGCCGTGCGGCTGCATCAGCTGTGGATTCCCACACAGCCGCAGCTCCATGATGTGCACGTCGCGGAGACACACGAGGTCGGCAAAGGCAAGGCCGTTGCGCTCAAGCGAGACGAACCCGAGAGCAGCGAACGACGCGAGCGGCGCCAATAGCGATTGCGAGGAGCTGCATCGTTGTAGTTTCTTGTTTCTACTTGTGTCGCAACAGCGTGGCGGCGTCGCGTGTAGTGCATTGTCGCACAAGTCAATGCGCCAGAGCTTCCGCAGCGGCAGTACGCCTGTGAGGTCCTTGAGACGATTGTCGTCTGCGTAGAGCGACCGTAGCGTATCACAGCACACATCAAGGTGCGCAATACGCTCAATGCCGGCGCTCGAGAGGTGCAGCGCCTGCAGATCGCGCAGAGGCGCTTTCGCGCGCGCGCGAATGAGCGCTGCGTCTGGCGCACGCATCTGCACTACGTGATACTGCGTGTTTGATGTGAATGAACTCGAAATAGATATAGTTATTGGCATAACTTTTGCGAAATATCGAGTTACATGATTCGCAAATGGCTACAAGATTTGCAAATGGCTACATGAACTTCCACAGTGACCTGTTAAGCAACAGCAAAAGATAGTGATGCGTGTATCAAGAAACAGCCGCTACGCAAGAAAAAGATGAGATGGATGGAGGGAAGTACTTTGCACTACTTTGATTCCACCTCTCAATTCTGGGAGCGTAGCGTAGCTGTTCGTGCGCGCGAGACATGACCCAAAAGCTACGCAAAGTTGAACGTGTCGGCTCGCGCTGGGCCAGGTCGCGGAAGAATTGACGGCGGGAGGCGTCGAGGTCGCTTGCTGTCGGCACTGGAAATGTCCAAACCATGTTAGATGTCGTAGCAGCGCCTACCACATACGCAAACAGCAGCACTCACACACGTACGTTGGTAGCACTGCAGTGCGTGGTCGAATGTCAAGTCCTGCGAGCGCTAGTCGCTCGAGTTCGTTCGTCGCAGTCGCCAGTAACCGCGGTCCCGCTGACTGCAGCTTTAAATTGCTGTTGCTATTGCTATTGCCAGCTGCTGCGTGGCTTGCGCTCCACATCTCGTCGTAGTTTGCAGCTGCGTCTTCTGTGAATGCATCTAGATCGAAGCCAATTGCTGGTTGACTCTGTGTGCGCGACATCGGATGCGATGATGCTCGCGTCATCCCTGGCGCCGACTGAGCGCGCTGCTCGTCGAGGCTGCTTCCGCACGTGCGCAAGCAGGTCGTCAATAAATACGTTCACCACAAGCAACGATCACATACGAACGCACCGACGCTGCGCTTCGCGCTCCGAGAGGTCGAGGCACCGCATTTTCCACTTGGCGCATCGTTTCTATCGCGTCCATAGCGTTTTGCGTGCAACAATGAGTCCATTGGACGCTCAAAAGATCGTTTGAGACGGCAACATATAGGAAGTAACAGACCTGCGCAGCGTCGTGGAGCTTGAGCAAGTGACTGTTCTCCTGCCGCAACTCGTCAATGAGCTTGTGGCTCTGGTTCTTCCACTCGAGCTCGTCGCGCACTGCGTCGTCGCGGATCTTCTCAATCGTCCGCGACGCAATGAGCTGTGATTTTTTCATCGTTGCGACTTCGTGAAGCCGCAAGTGGCTCTCCTGCTCGAGGATCTCGTGCTCGACGCGCTGTCATTCGAGCGTTTGCGACAAAAAATGTGATTAAGTGCGCATTGCGAGCCTAATACCCAAAACGGTTCACAACAACAGCAACGTGTACCATGCGCTGCACGTGCTTCGCTTGCTGACTGAAGCGCTGCATGAGGTTGTCGACGCCGATGCTTTGGAGCGTAAGTTCGTCCTTGAGCTTCGCGTTTGCAACGAGTGCGTTCTACGCACGGGAAGTGCAACGTGCGTGTGTTAAGTTCGTATCTGTCGCTATTGCCTGGATGCAAACGCACTTTGCTCTCTTCGGACATGGCGTCGAATGCTTTCTTGAGGTAGTCAGCATCGAGCTCTTGGAGCGACGTGCGGAACGTCTACACGAGCCCGTCACAGTCAGCACTGCTTCTCTGATGTAGCCAGCACTCTACAGCAATTTGTCGCAAACATACAATGAGAACATACCGAAACGCACCTTTTCGAGCGCCATTTTGTGGTTGAACATGTCGAGGCGCACTTTATGGATCTCCTCCGCGTGACTCTTCGCGTCCTCTTCCAGCTGCTTCATGAGCGCCTCGATGCGCGCGCGCAACGTTGCATTCGTAGACTCGAGCACGTCGTAGGCTTCGACGTGGCGCTCGAGTTCGCTCATTTTGTGCTGCAACACGTCGATCGCAAGGTCGGCCTGCTGCGTTTGCGTCAAGCGCTCGTCTTCCAGCAGCCGCACGACAGCGTCGTGTTTCTCGACTTCGCGCTGCAGTGTCGCCTCGATTGCGGCGATCTGTTCCTGCTTGCGCCTGTTGTCACGCGTCAGGCGTTCGATCATCTTTGCTTCTTCACGGAGCTGCGCGTCAGCTTCTTCGACGCGCTTGCGGAGTTCATCTGTAATCGGGAGAACATCGATAGCAATACGCCACAGCAGCGCTAACAGCAGCGAGGTCGTCAAGGAGACGGTTGTGCCAGAGACACGCTGGCCTATCAAGATATGCAAACAACCGCTGCCTGTGCATGAACACAAAATCGGCAGGTAGGCGGATATTCGTTCGCTGCAATCAATGCATCTCTGTCTGCTGCCGCGCTGTTGCTGCTGCGCTTCTTGCTGGTCCTGGTGGCCGTGCATGCATACAAACAGTCCGACACACAGATGACGTTTTAGTGGTTGATGGTAGCTCTTATTGCTGAAGCGTTGGTATGCACGCAGATCGCACTTTTTCGGTCCCATTAAGGTCTTGTTGGGCTTCGTTTGTGCTGTATCACGAGCACTACGCGAGCACTACGCGAGCTGCTGCCGAGCACCGAGCTCGACGCCGTTGAGTTATGGAAATGTCCACTTCAACACACGCACCAAAATAGATAATAATCTTGGAAGAAAAATACAGTAGTACATATTGACATTTCTGGTAGCATACACTAAATTAAGAGCAGCTGTAAGTACGACTTAGTTTGTGATATACCTAGTAGAGTTGATAAAAAATACTACTACTATATTTCATATAACATTCAACTGTATACTGTAGGATAAAATGGCAAGTATGTCAGTGTATAGAAGCGGGTGGCAAGTTTCAAGTGCAGGTAGCCCGCACGAACAGTGATTATTATTCCCGTAACTGTGCGTGTAGCAAACGTGCAGCCTGCATTTTGGTGGTGGTGTCAACGGCGAGGCGTTAGAGTCGAAAAGTAGGTGTGCTTGCTGCACCATTCTCACAAGCGTCCCAAACACAGGTGTTCAGCAATCTTGTGAACTGCGTCGCGCCTTTTGCATCCTTCCGTCTGGCGGCTTCATTGTGATACCGAGTGTATGGATGTCGTGGATGCCTCTACGTCGATAGCCGACTCACAACCCACTCTCTTTCGCGCTTCAGAAACATGTGCTTACCGCATTTAGACTGAATACTGACTGCCACAGTAAAGATTGATTTGGGTGCCAATCAAGTCGGACCATTAAGCAAAGGCAGGCAAGTGCCGCCCATCCAGCTGGTTAACTCACTCACGAATGGATGACAAATGGTAAAGACTTGTCAATTAACGAGCGAGAGTCAGTATCACTTGCTGGTCATGACGACACTCGTTCAAGTCGCCGCGCTAGCTGTCGTTCGCCGCTGTCTCCGATGACCAGTACAATTCCTTTTTCCGACTCCCGAGCAGATCGGCGGCATCACTTTCTACCGCAGCAGCAGCAGTCCTCATCCTTCTACCACACATAACGATTTACACAATGATCGGTCCCTCCAAGCTCGCGGTCTTCTTGATCATCGCAGTCTCTGCTTCGACGACATCAGCTGGCGCCTACAATGGCGGTGCCATCTCGTTCTCCAACACCGATATGAAACAGAGCGACATGGCAGTCGTCAAGCCCGCAGATCCCGCAATCGCTACGAGCACGAACGCAAACGTCAAGCCATCGTTCACGGACGACTCGAATTCGCCAATCCAGCGTCCCGTGACGCCACCTGCTGCGACCAAACCGGCCGACTCATCTACGACCGCAACGAAGGCACCGATGCCAACAACCGCAGCGCCCAAGCAGACGCCAGTGCCAACGTCCGTCAAGCCAGCGACCGGTACGACGCCAGCGCCTGTCGCGACCAAGCCAAATGATTCGTCCACTACAGCGACCAAGATGCCTGCAGCTACAAAGCCAACAGACTCGTCCACCACTGCAACGAAGATGCCAGTCGCACCAGTGTCGCCACCCGCTGCGACGCCCGCCTCGACGTCGACAGGGACAGGCGCCAAGGTGACGCCTTCGTCAGTTGCACCGCCTGCTGCAACAAAACCAACCGACTCGTCGACAACAGCAACCAAGATGCCAGTCGCACCTGCTGCGACGCCTGCATCGACGTCCACGGGCACAGGCAAGTCGACGCCAGCACCCGTTGCGCCAATGTCGCCACCTGCGGCGCCAGCTGCGACGCCACCAGCAGATTCCTCGACGACTGCAACGAAAGCGCCACTGTCACCACCTGCAGCGCCAGCCGCGACGCCTGCATCGACGTCCACGGGCACAGGCGCGAAGACGACACCAGCCCCAATGTCGCCACCTGCGGCGCCAGCTGCGACGCCACCAGCAGATTCCTCGACAACAGCGACGAAGGCGCCAATGTCGCCACCTGCGGCGCCAGCTGTGACACCAGCGTCAACGTCGACAGGCACGACCGGCAAGACGACGCCAACTGTACCAGTTGTGGCACCAGTGTCCCCACCGGCTGCGACGCCAGCGTCATCGACGCCAAAGTCTGGCGCTAACGGCAAACCGTCACCGTGTCCGTCGCTCCCACGACCTGACGACAGCAGCAAACCGTCACCATGCCCATCGCTGCCGCGGCCGAACGACAACGCCAAGCCGTCGCCATGTCCGTCGCTCCCGCAGCCACAACCGATGGCGACGCCAGCGGCCTCGACGACGAAGAACGCACCAGCGACCGCTGCGTCGAAAGAAGACGTGCCGACGCAGGTGCTAGAAGCAAACACAAAGAGCGCCGCTGTGCGCATCGTGCCTGCGCTCACAGCGGTCGCAGTCTCGGCCGTGTACTTGCTCCTGTAAGCGTTCGCTATTTCAGCGCCAGTCGGCGCGATTTCGATGTCAGTGAAGGAGCAACGTCCCCCATGTCTACGTCCGCCCTCTTCTTTCCACTCAATGAACCGTCTAGTTTGCATGTCTCCATATCATCCATCGAGTGCGTTTGGTATCCTACAATGATCAATATACCGATCGCTTGTTGATAGAATGACAGCGTCCTGTTTACTCTTGCTCCGTTCTATACGATCTACTATCCTCTGCAGCTATGATGTGGTCGACGACCGCTACATTCGTTCTAAGTTCGCTCCTTTACGCTGACGTCCGAATCAATCGACGCAATGCATTTCTGTATAGACGCATTGCCATGCGACACTATTTCTACTCTACGTACTAACTCAGCTGCAATTCAGTGCACGTTGTTTCTTCGTTGTGCTGCGCCATCGTCACTGGCTCTTTTGCGGTCGGAAACACTTGACGGACGTTGATGTTGATCCGCTGGGTTGCTAGGTACTGCCGCACAGCAACTAGCTCCTCCACTTCATTAACGATCGTGTTTGCAACAAGCGACGTCCACTCGTTGTGTGGAACGTCGAACGCATCGCCACTTGGCAGCACTTTTGCAACGCCGTGGAAGCTCAAGCGCGAGTTCCCACCGAGTAGCGCGACGTCGCCACTCCGCAACAGCACTTGAAGTGGCGCGACGTCCTTCGAGCAGCCGCCTTTGAGGAACACAGCGCTCGTACCGAGCGAGAGCGACACGACTGGATGGTCCATCGTGAGCTCGACGTCGTCCTGGTGGCCGCCCATCGTCGACCGCTGTTTGTAAAAGTTCACGATCACCGCCTCGGGTGTCAGGCGCTCGCCACACGCTTGTGCGCATCGCTGCGCCAGCTGCGCGAGCAGCGTCGGGACAGGTGACCAGCGCTCGCGCATGTATTGCCGCGCTGTCCACTCGTAGTGGTACCCGCACGCTGCCCAGTGGAGCTTCGCGAGCAGCGGCGCCGTGCTTGGGTTGTTCGGCTGGCACTCGCGTGCGCGCTGCCAGATGTTCGGGACTTGTTCGTGCTGTTGATGCATGTTGGTTACGTGCGGCGCCTCGACGTACTCAGTCCTGTCGTGTGTGTATGGTGTGTTGTGCAGAGTGTGCGAGCGAGAGAGTAAGCTGTGGGTATTCAATTGACAGCGTAAACAGAACGTCGACGCACATACAGACAGGCATGGGCGATTCCGAGCTGCGTTGGTGCATCAATCGCGCCTGGGATAATGTAGAACCCTTCGTGCATGGCACCAAAGCCGTCGAGTGCGAGAATCGGTCGCGGTGCCGATTCAGCTGTCGCTTGCCACTCGCCAACGCATCGCACGTGCTGCGCGTGCTCGGTTGAGAGGTTTCGGACATCGATCAGCTCGGGGTCAGCGTGTGCCTGTGCTGCATCCATTGCTTTCCAGCGCTTCTCGCATTGCTTGTACGCCGTAGTTGCTGGCGTCGTCATCGTTGGTGTCGTGCTCGTGATAAAGTTGAGTGGCGAGATGTTGCATGTCAAAAATACGCAGCATTTATAGAGAAAATATGTTTCGAAAATATATATTCAGACCGATCTCCCCCGTCTAAATCAATGATATTTGGACCGCACAATGCAATTCTTGCTCGTTGTGGCAAGCAAGAGCAACGATGCGGCGCCAGAGTCTGCGGCCGCGGCAGATCGACATTCATGCGCGCATGCGCATCATCCGGTCCGAGGAAGACCTAGATATAGACGATGAAAGCACCAGTGGCGGCGGTAGCACCGGCGGGTCGTCGTCGCAGCCGACAACGACGACATTTGCCGAGCTCATTGGCGTGCGTTGACCGCCTGTTTGCTACTCTTGACTTGCACAATGTAAACAGATGTCGAACGACTGACCACCTTCTCATTTGACTCCCAAATCATACAGAGCGTGGACGACAAGCTCCATGCAGCAACGTCCAAGCCAAAGCGCAAGAAGAACATCCCGATTCCCGTGAACCTCACGGTCGCGACGTACGACGATGCCGTGACAGCCGACTTTGTCGCTCCGACTGCGTACGTGCGGTTCCAGACCGTGCCGCTCGCAAGCGACGTTGCGAAAGTCGACTTGGACTTGGAGATTGCCGACCTCGTGTGGCTCAAGCAACATCCAAAGTATGGCGACAATGGCGACCCGCGGTACCAACTGACGCCCGCAGCGTTCGCACAGATGCTCGACGTGCTCGAGAAAGCGTCGGCGCTGATCAACCCTGCAATCATCACACTCCCAGAGGCCGAAGACGTGTTTGCCACGCAGCTCGGACGCGTGAAGACGCCATTGAATCGCGTGACCGTCGACGTGTACAATTACTGGGCGACGAAGCGCCAAGCGCTCAAGCGGCCGCTGTTGCGGAAGAATTGGCCACAGACGCCACTGAACGATACGAATCCGCATTTGGTCTTCCGACCGCGCGAGAAAGAGCGCTACAAGCTCCGGAAGCATCGGAAGAACGACATGGACGGCTACCGGAAGCTGCAAGTGTTGCGCGCCGATTGCGACCGCGTCCGGCGGCTGCTGGCGCTCGTGAAACGCCGCGAGACGCTCAAACGGAAAGCAATCGCGTGTTTAGACGAGATGCAAACGCAACGTTTGTTTGAACTGACGACAACGACAAACGATCAGCGGCGGACGCCAGTGATTCCAGTCGATGCCGATGACGATGACGACGATGGAGAGGACGATAGCCGAAAGAGCCGCATGGCGAAGAAGAAGAAGAAGAAATTGCTGCAGCAAGCGCAACGCGATGCAATCGACAGTCCTGTGCTAGCGCCAGCAGCAGCAGCTGCAACGACAATGCCTGCGATCCCAGGCGCTGCTGCTGCTACGTCTGCGTCGAATGCGTCTGCGTCGAATGCGTCTGCTTTGGACGCGTCCTCCTCCCACTCTCCGTCGTTTCTTGACCACGACCCGAACGATCGCTATCATCTTGGAGTTGACGACGCGGACGATTTAGCAGCTGCGTCGAAAGCGCCGCACTTTGCATCGTTCCCCCTACCGACAGCGCATCTACTGGCGTCCGTGTTCCAGCAGCAGCCAACGTATCGCTGCCGCGGTCGCATCGGACGTGGCGGACGCCTCGTGATCGATCGCATCCCCGTGCCATCGGCGCGCTACTATGGCCCCACGGAAGTGCGTGCAACGGCAGCACCGACTGCAATCGATGCGTTAGCGACTGCTGTTGCGACAGCTGCGCCGCCAGCGTCAGCGACAGGATTGGGCGAAGCGATCAACAGTGGCCATCACACGGCGATTTTGATCCACGAGACGTCGTTCCGACCGCTTGCGCACAAACTTGCGCACGTTACGACGAAGCGACTCGAGGAGATTTATGGTATGAGCGACAGTGAAGACGAGGTGCTCGAGCGACTGACGCCTGCTGTGTTGGAGTTTGAAAGTGCAACAAACAAGCACGCAGGCAGTTTGAGCAATAGTAGCAATAGTAACAAGACTCCAGCAGCAGCAGCTGCAGGACGAGCGACCAAGTTTGCGTGGGATATTTAGGTGGAGGCGTACAAGTTGCGTCAGATAGGACCTGTAAGAGAAAAAGGTGACTACGAAGGATCTGTACGTTGGATCTGTATGTCCAATGGCTCAATGCTTTGGTGTGCGTCGGTCGGATCCTGTGCGCTTGAGCTGCTCTGCAAACGGTCGGATGATGACCTGTAGTGTTGATCCGTTTGCACACGAGAGAGTGTAAGTACCGTGGAGGAAATGCTGAGCAAGCGTGACGGATGCAATCGTACGGTCGACGAGACGGTCCGCGTGATGATCTCGCCACCACTCGCGCGTCGATCGGGTGACATCGCAGTCTTGGGCCGCGCCGTCGCCATGCGTGGCTGTCTGTGTAGGACAGACACACAAACACACGCAAGCAGAGCACCTGTGAGCATTTATCATCACCACTTTCAGGGTAATGAGCGTCAAGTATACGACGCACTCGGGGTCGAAGCGATTCAGTGGCGCGCCGGGTTGACGGCGTCGGAACGCCTGTGGCGTGATCGCTGGACCGTACACGATTTGGTCCGACAACACTGTTCGTCGCAGTGGAATGCGGTTGGTGCGATTACGACTGTCGTCGAGGTTCACGAATGCGCGACTCGCGCTCTCGAGCCAATTATTCTGTGATAGTGGATCTGTCGCATTCGAACTGCTGCTGCCCCCAGTCCCAGTCGTCGCTCCAAGCAGGTAGCGCTGCCGCTGCTTGCGTCGTCGCGACGCACCAGTCGACAGATCAAAGATGTCGCGGTTAGGACTCGGTGGTTGGGACGACGCTGGCTCGAACTTCGTCGCTTGCGAACACGTGTGATGGTGCTGGTGAAAACGCTCTGGTGAGTTGCCACTGCCACTGCTCGTGTGTGCGTACAAGAGGTGCTGGTCGCACGAGAGGCACTTCAAAGGCGACTTTGTGAGCGACCCAACGGGTCCAGCGCTATTGCTGTTAATGTTGTTGTTGTTGTTGTTGTTGTTGTTCGCTGCAGCAGCGAGCAACTTCTCGAGCCGATCCATCTCGACGCGATCGGCTTTGTGCTGCATTGCGAGTGTGAGGCGCTCGACGACATCGGCACTCGGCAAACCGCCCATGCGCAGCCGCAGATCATCGACCGTCTCGAGCATGTGCGACGTCGAATCCGACGCGGACGCGTGGATCTAGGCAAGCAAGTGAGCAGTCAGTGAGCAGTCAGTAGCAACAGTCGTAGCATCAAGTCAGTGGACAAGCAGCCATCTATTATACGCACTTGATCCCGTAGCTCATGGATGAATCGCATTGTGTCTTCGTGACTCGGACAGGCTGCAAGCTGGCGCTTCAGCGCATCATCGGCTTGGCGTTGGTCCAATAGCTCGCGCTGCAAGTCTGCAATCGCGTGCTGTTGCGTTGCAAATGCACGTTCGTACTGCTCGTGCTGCGTCTCGACGACGTCGAGCAAGCTTGCGGTACCGAGTTCCATCTGCCGCAGCGTCTCAGCGACAGCTGTTGCACCAGCAGAGCTCATGAGCTCGTCCCGTTCGACGCGCTGCACGACGTCGTCGATTGCTGTGAGACAAAGGCGCAGCGTCTGCATGAGCTCCATGCCTGCAGCATCATGGAGCCCGTCGCCGTTCGGCTCTAGCAGTGCGAGGACGCGGCTCAGCAGCGCCAGCACACGATTCACTTCGTCCAGTAGCATCGCAAGCAGCGTCGACGCGTTGTCCTGCTGACTCGGTTGCTGGCTTGCGACGTGGCTGGCAAGCTGCGTTGCAAACACTTCCATCTCAAGCTTGAACGCTGCGAGCGCGTCTGCGTTGACGCCATGGACACACGCGTCGCGTGCCGACTGGAGCCGCGTGGTTACGAGTGCATCGAGCTCACTCCTGTCGATGCAAGTGTGCTCAAACGCTTGCAGTCGCTCCACGAGCATCGCGGTTTGTTGCTCATGCGTCTGCTGTGATGAAAGCAGCGCGTCGCTGAGCGCTGTGAGCTGTCGATCGACGTCAGAACTGACGCCAACACTGGCGTCACTGGCACTCTGCTGCTGCTGTTGGTGGTGCTCCTGGTAGCACTTCCACTCGCTCTGAAGCTTGAGTTGCTGACTCTCAAGCGCGCGTGCGTTCGTTTGCCACTCGAGCATCATCGAGGCAGCGGCTTCGTCGCGCCACTGACGCTTTGCAGTTGCGAGGAGCTGCTGCACGTTTGCGAGCATCGCTTGCTGTGCTTGTTGGTGGCGTCGGTTGTCAGTATCACGCAGCTGCTGGTCGTGCACGACGCAGAGGGAGTCATAGAGACTGTTGATATATATGTTGCTGCTTGGGCTGCTGTTAATACCAGTAGACGCTGTCTTGGCAGCTTCGACTGGTTCAAGGTCTGTCGATGGCTGTAGTGGCAGGTCGGCATCCATCTCTGTTCTTACAACATTGATTCTGTCTGGTAGCGCCAGTGAATCGTGTGCTGCCGTGTGGTGTGTATCATTATGGACATCGTCATTGAGCGCTTGTTCCGGTGTCGTAACCCCATCACTTGCTCGTTCGTTGGAGCTCTCAACGTACATAATGCCATCATGCTGATGCGTGTCGCTCTTGTCGTGGTTGTCTGCATGTAGCGTCTTGGCATCGCGCGTTGCGAGCTGCATGAGGATTGCTTCGTTGTGTGTGAGGGCGTCCGAGATCGACTCAAATTGCGTCTGTTTGGACTGGACAGTATGCACCATGTCATGTGCATGAGGCTGGAAGAAGAGTTCAAGCACGAAGTGGAGCTGTCGTGCGAGCGTCATGGCGTAGTACTCGAGCTCGTGTGTGTTCATGTGATCAGCAGCGCTATTGGTGTTGTCGATGTGTGTTCGTTCGTTGGTCGCGTGTCCATTACTGGCATCGCTTTCCACGCCAGCAGTTCCTGTAGCTGTGGAAGCAGGAACAGAGCGCTCAATTTGCTCGAACCGCACGAGCGTCCCTGCGTTATGTGCATCCATTGTTGTGCTGATTGATTGCACGAGGTGACTGACGCTCGCGTAGTTGGCAGCGACGTCGCGTGCGAGCGCATCGACGCGGCTCTCGACGCGCGCCATGCGCTCCATGAAGCTGCGCACGAGCGCGTCAAAGACCGAGCCCTGTGACACAAAGAACGTAGCGACATCGTTCTCGATCGTCTCAAACAACGGCATTGCTAGGCAGATGTAGGCGAGTGCTTGACGTCAACGCTCTGACGAGAGTGTTAATCAATCGCAATGAGTAGGCGACGTTTCGAGTCCAATTTCATAAAACTCATGAGTTTTAGGCACTGTACGTGAACGCAGGATACTGTACTGTAAATCGCAAATTTGCACAAACACCTCGAAGGTCACGTCACATTGTGGACACTGGGTCGTAATGCTTGGACCTCCCACTTCCATTCGCTCGTGTCACGGACTAGGTAAAAGGAATACACCATAAGCAATGCTACCGCTGTGACTGCACATTGGCAAGCTAGGGCTGTACAGTAGCAATCCTAGATGACGTGAAAATTGTAGTGGAGATTTTAGTTGTCCTCGTCGGTGCAGCTCCGTCGTTCTTGCACGGTCTATAGCACAAAGTGTTAAACGAGGAGTGAAAGTGCTGAGTCAGAGCCAGCCAACTTGATTTGCCTTTATCAAACAATTGACGGCCCGGCGGGAGTGGCGCGGTGCTTCGTGCTGCCAGCAGCGTTGTACTTATCTGACGCTACGCATAGGCAGATCGAAAAGCACTAAATCATCCTGTGCTTGTTGTACGTACCTCGAGCATGCCACATTGTAGCGGCGCAAGTCAAACACAGACGCATGCATGCGCGTCCATCGAGCGCGTTGCACTAGACCCCAAGGTCGAGGCGCCAGCGAATAGTGGCGAGCACGCAGATGGCTCTATGCTGCCTCTTTATCAGACGCAGCGGTGCTAGTGGCGAGTGAGTGTGGCGCTCGTCACGCACCTGTTCAGATGTGGTGTCCAGCAGAATGCACTACACTGTGACAGTCGCGCAATGCGCACAACGAGTGGCACGACATTGACGCATACTCTGACGAGCTGGTGTGCCGGGCTGTGATTGACGCAAATCAGTGTCGTTTTGATCGCACTGAGAGCAACACATAGCACAAAAAGGATTTTGCGAACTGTATGGGACACAATAAACCTGCTCCAAATTCAGTTTGTGTGGTACACATCATATTCAGGATTTGCACGTTGCTGTCGCATTCCGCAACTTGCAACTTGCAACTTGCAACTTGCAACTTGCAGCATACGCACAGTTGTCGTCCGAGCACGTTGTCACCTCCACAAACAGTAGCCACGCTGCGTCACTGTGTACCAGTAATTAGCAACCATGGCGCGCATTCGCAGCAATAAGACGATGCGGCAGTTGCTGTGCGCATGCGCGGTCGCAGCGCTCGTCAAGTGCACTGCAACTGCGTCTGCGCTGGATCTCGACCAGCCTCAAAAGCACGAGCAAGCACTCCTGGCAGCCGCAGCCAGCGCCGACAACGACGCACCGTTCCACGACTTCGTTGGCCTCCAGTGCGTGAGTCAATCCGACTGCGGCTACTTGCCAAGCCTCGCGTGCATCAACGGGTACGTCACACTCTTTGCTGCTCACAACGCACCCACATACACTAACGCCTGCCACCTTCTCGATCAGCGCATGTGAGTACTGTCGTGCCGACAGCGACTGTGCGACACACGTAGGCGACAGCTCGAAGCGATGCCACCCGTTCGAGTCGCCGAATCCACTGACGCAGACACTTGAGCAGACGCTCGGACGCAATTCGCATGGCGAGTCCGTCGCTGCAGCGTATTGCATTGAGAAAGACCTGTTTGAGTCGTTTGCGCGCACGGACGTGCTCGGGACGCTCGTTGCGTTCGTCTCCACAGCACTTGGCTCGGGGTGTGGCATCGGCGGTGGCGGATTGTTGGTCCCCGGGTTCATTTTCTTCATGGGGTTGAGCCCCAAGCACGCGATTCCATTGTCCAAAGCCACGATCTTTGGCAACGCCGTTGCGATCTTTCTGTTCAACTACAATCGCAAACACCCAAGTGCGTTGCTTGTTGTATGTTGGATTGATAAACCCATTGGACATACTGACATTGTGGATTCGTATGCAATGGGCACAAACATGCAGCAAAGCCACGCGTGCCGATCATCAACTACGCAGTCGCAGCGATCATGGAACCGACGACGTTGATTGGCGCGATCTTTGGCGTCATGATGAACCGGATCTTTCCGAACTGGCTCATTCTCGTGTTGTTGATTACGTTGTTGACGTTCATTACGTACAAGACGTACTTGAAAGGCACGCAGGTGCGTTGTGCGCGTGTGGCGTAGAGTGATTTGACTAGTACAGACCATCACTCACTTGAATCAACCACCAGATTCGCAACAAAGAGACGTTAAAGAACCGCGAACTCGTCAAGTTGGCGCTCAAAGGGCGACCGAGTGGCGGTGGCCGTGGACGGCGCTGGTCGATCTACCGCGCACGTTTCGTTTGCTGTGTGTATTACTGCCTGTTGCTATTGTACTGACTCTTTATCCACACGTACAACCATTCGCTCGTTTCCTATTTACTAGCACTTTGATGTTGACGTTGCTGCAAAGCGCTGGCTCGCAATCACGCGTCGCAACAAACAACTGCGGGCTGTGCGAGCTGACGACGAGCGCGATTTTATGTCGCTGCCACCACTTGCGCTGCCGTATTATCCACAACACAACAAGAGCAACAACCGCGATCACAACACCAGCGACGATGCGAGCACTGCGCTGTTGCTACAGACAAACGCGAAGAGCTTTGGGACATTCGACACGCGTACGTGGATGCAACAGAGCGTCTATTGCTGCTGTGGATTGCTGCTGCCGTTGATTGCTGTTTGAATGCCCTCGTACGTGTCGCACTGACTCTCTCTCTCTCTCTCGGTTGCACAATTGCTCGTCAGTCGATGACGACGCTTTGAGTCTCACGCGCCGCTCGCTCGAACGCCATGAAGCGACCGTGTTCCCACTTGCGTTTGTTTTACCGCTCGTCGTCGCGTGGCTCATCGTGTTTCTCCAAGCATTGCTGCGCGGCGGCCATGGATCCAGCAGCATTGTCGGCGTTACGTGCAACTCGCAGAGCTACTGGCTCTTGACGCTGTTACCGCCCGTACTCCTTATTATGCTCACGTACGCTGTTGGGTACCGCTTGCGTTTGACGAACCGCTTGAAAGTGCTCAGTGGCTATGCGTTCACTGCTGGCGACATCCACTGGACGCGTGTGCGCGTATTGGTGTTTCCTGCCTACTGCGTTGTCGCGGGCATTGCTGCTGGGCTGCTCGGGATTGGCGGCGGGATGGTCAAAGGCCCGATCATGTTGGAGATGGGGATCTTGCCACCGGTGCAATCTGCGACTGCAAGTTTCATGATTTTGTTTACTGCGTCGTCCACAACGCTGCAGTTTGCATTTGCGGGGCAGTTCCCTGGATCGCTTCAGTTTGACTACGCGGCGTGGTTTGCACTCATTGGGTTCCTCGGTGGTTTGTGTGGCCAGAACGTCGTTGCCCACGCTGTGCGCAAGTACAAACGCGAGTCGATCGTTGTCTATGTCCTTGCCGTGACGATCGGCTTGTCGGCCATTGCAATGGGCGTCATCGGTGTCCGCAGTACGCTCAAGGACATGGAGAAAGGCGTTCACCTCGGATTCCACGGTGTCTGCGACAGTGAGTGAAACGATGTGATGATTAGAAGCATTTGGAGGAAAAGTTGGACCATGCTGCTGCATACAATGATCAAGTAAAAATGGTGGTTGGATGTATCATACACAACAAATCGTACACTACGAAACGTGCGTTGTTTGTTCCTATGTCTTCTGCTCCTGCTTCTACTGCTAGACATCGGACAACGGGGGTGGATATTGGATAATGAATAATGAAACATGGATACAATATAATGCAGTCGTTCCGATCGTTCAATCGACACGTGCTGCTGTTCACGATCGCTCGCGTTCGATCATCGTCTGTCGCTCCTCCGTGATCGACGGCAGCGTCCGGTAGCTCCGAAAGTTGCTGCTGCTACTGGTGCGGATGCTAATGAGCTTGTGCGACACTGGCGGCATTGGTGTTGGTACCTGATAAAGCGACTCGGTCTCTGGCGCATACGGCGTCTCGTCCATCTGCTTCTGGTTCGGCTCGTACGTGGCAGTAGCAGCAGCTGCTGCTGTGCTTGTGTTTGCGTTCATGTAGCGACCTGTTTGTTCGGGCACTTGCTCAGGTACTTGCGCCACGTGTGATTCGTCCATTCGACTGTCGTCGACAACGTTATCGCCTTTCTTAGTGTCCAACTTGTCGTCCTGGTCGCCAAACGTGCCGTCAAAGTCCGTAAACGGGTCTGTCGACGCGTTCGAGACGCTACTTGAATTCGACCAGACAGCAGTCGGCGGTGCATTCGACAACAGCGCTGCCCAGCGGGCGTCACTGTCGTCCATGTCAATGTCAACGACCTTGGCGTCCAAATCCGTGCCGGAAAGCGGCACCGACGACGACGAACTCCACGTGAGTTCACCGGAACTCGAGTGGTTCGGGTGACTGCTACTGCCAACCGACTTGTACGAGTCGGTCTGGCTCGATTTGCTTGATGACGCAGCAGCAGCTGCACGCGCGTCGTCCAGGATCGCATACCCATCGAGCGTCCGACGGACGTACGCTGCTTCGTCCGAGTTGCCAGAGAACGGCATTGCGTCGCCCAGTACGGGGTCCAAACTCGCACGCGTCCACGCGCTGCTGCGGCGCTCCGCGTCGTCACTGTCGCTGTTGTTGTGCTCGTCCCCATAGTCGCTCGTAACGTCCGTCGCTGCCAACGATCCATGGCGCGGTCCACGCATGAGCATCGCAACAGTCGCTGCGGTCGTTGCGTCGTCCGCAAACCCGCTCGCGTACGGCGGCTTGTACAACAGCGATCCGCTGTCGCGTTCGCGCGTGGCGCTGCCGTCGCTCAAGCGATCGTCTTCCTGCGGCGCATTGTACTCTGGCAAGCAGCTCGTGAGCAACACGAGCACGTGCGCTTGGCGATGGCGCCGTGCGCAGTCGACTGCAAACTCCATTGCGTCCGGTGGCGCGACGTACGCAGACAGCAGCGCTTCGACACATCGGTAGTGGCCATGCTTGCTCGCAATCGACAGCAGCGAGTGACCACAGAACGTGTACGTTTGCCACGTGAATGGCTCGTGTCGCATGAGGAACACAAGGATCTGTGGCTGGCCGCTCTCGGCAGCGATGAACACTGGCAGTGGCAAGACTGCAGTGGGATTCGGATCGTAGCTGTTAGCAGAATCATCCTCCCGGACTTGAGGAACATTGCGCTCGTAGAGCCGCAAAAACGCGTGCCAGTGGCCATTGCGGATCGCGAGGCAGTACATCTGCGGTCCAAACACTACGAGCTGCGCGCGGTCGTGGAAGAACCAGTCGAGCAAAAGCGTCAGGATGTCAGCATCACCGCGCTGACACGCAAGTAGCAGTGCGTTGAGCTCGTGTGGCGGCGCACGGTCACTCCGCCACACTGGCGACGCGCCAGAAGCGAGCAGCTCCGCGACGTGCCGCGCTTTTGCATGTGCGACTGCACGACGGAGTTTGTCGTGCACCGCGTCGTGCTTTGACGTGCCATTGCGGAAGATGCGCCGCACAAAGTTGCTGACTTTTACCATGTCGGTCGCGAGTTATGGGATGTCGATGTGTGTAGTGTGGATGGTCGAGGAGTTGAATGTATGATTGCGTCTCGAGTGTGCAGGAAGACGTCGAATGGCAGCGAAGAAGAGAGAGCGAGTGTGCTGGGTTGCTCATCTGCTGCACACACATGGTCAAATGCTCATTCTGATAGGCATCAAGGACGCCGACGTGCGTTCCAGCTGTTCCATGACGCCATTTGTCGTCTATTGGCCGAAACGTCACGAATCCAATTCCTCTGCCGCGAATAACATGTACATCAAATACAAATATCTTTGCTTTTATTCTTTGTAAATTTACATAAATGATGGCCAGCTATAGATACAGTATGATTGGACTTTTCTTTATGTGCCTACCTCTCTCTCTCTCTCTCCATTGCTCCAGCTTTCCCAGTCTCCCACAAATCTACAAATCCACTACTTATTCGTTGGATTAGCGCTACCGTTTGATGTAGGCGCCACTGCCGCTGCTTGTAGCGTCGTATCGACCGATGACGCTTTCGCACTCGCATTCCCATTCAATCCTTTCGTCGCATTTGCGGCCTTTGCCCCTTCCAACACACGTCGCAGCAGTGCATTTCCACGCAATAGCTCCGGCAGCGTATACGCGACTGCGCCAGTGCACAGTGCAACGTCCAGCAACGTCCGGACAGCGCCAACGCGCAACAGCGCGAGCGGCTGTTTGCGCGTCAAGACGCTACAAAAGCTCACGAGTGCGTACGATACGAGGATGACGCCGATGGGGCGTCGGCGACTCGGTGCTTCACACAGGATCGCAAGCGCTGGGAGCGACCCACACAGTGCAAACTGGACTTTGCGCCACGCGAGCGACTGGTCACCGAGCGCCCGCGTGTAGCAGCTTAGCGTCCAGCCACAGCCGATGAATCCAATAAAGTACGCAGCCGACCGCGTGAGCTTGAGTGCGAACTTAGTGGCCAGCGTCGGCGCTGGCGTCGCACGAACTTTAGGGAACCGAAACGCCAACACCCACGACGTCAAGTGGACAGGAAAGTACACGCGGTAGCCGAGCGCCACGACGCGCTGCAGAAAGCCTGGAAAGAGGTACGAAGCGCACTCACGCCCTGAATGGCGCAGTTCGCACGTGCTCGGGTTCAAGCCGGCGCGGTACTGGTCCTGGAGCTTTGCCGCGCCAGATGGTGACAGAAGCGTGTACTTGAGCACGAGCTTCATGTGCGCGGGGTCGTACGACTCAGGGTGGAAGAACCCCGAGTACATGATCCACCCACCGGACCACATGAACACGAGGAGCTCTAGTGGAGTGTGATAGGCACGCGGGTCACTAAGTACGCATGTGCCAGTCGGTTCATGTCCAAACCGTACCTAGTGGAGCCACGTGCGCAAGCTCCGGGTGCTGTGCAACGTAGCGTCGGAACGCCAGGCTCGCAGTGTTTGTCGCAAGCAGCGAGATGATCGCAGCGCGGCTCTCTGGGTGGACGCACAATACGCCAAGCACGGACGCAACGATCGCAGCACTGCGGTCGCTTCTGTCGTTGTCGTTACTGTCAATGGATGGGCGGACAGAGATGGCGGTAGGAGACAGCGCGTGTGAAGTGCCGTTGCTGGTGTGTGGCTGCTGCTGCTTCGGGAGCTGCTCGCGTCGTCGTCGTTCGAGGCGATGGACAAAGCGATACGCCGCTGTGCATACAGACTTGTCAGTGCCGCTGTGACAGAATGAGCTCTCGCTTGACACATGCGGACGTACCGACAAACACGGACACGGCCGTGACGCTGCGCGACGGCAGTGCGAGACTCAGTGCTGCATACGCGCGCTGCCAGCGCAGCAGCAGCACGTGCACGAGTGCGCCACGGTTCTTCATCGCGTTCGCGAGCAGCGCAAGTACCGCAAGCGTAGCCGCACCGCCGCGCGCAGCATGCCGCGCGGGTCCTCCAGCGAGCGCTGCTGCTGTCGCCACGGCTTCCATGCTCGCAGCTGGAGCTCGCTCGCTTCGTCGGCCGTTGACGGAATGCTGGCGAGCGGGAAGCAAAATCGTTGTGTATTGTATTGCAATCGTCAATTTAGAGCTTCAGAAAAACCTACCCAATGGACTTTATCCTTGGCGAATTACCTACCCAATTGACATTATCCTTATACAAATGTACCCATATCTACGGCACGGCTTTATATTTGTAAACATACCTACAACACGGCTTTTCATTCATATTCACGCCTACGACACGCCTTTTTGTCCACTCCACGCTTACGACACGGCATTTCGAATATATTAAATATATATACCGCCGACTCTGAAACCTGAGTGTATCAGTTTATCAGGTCGGACTCAGGAGGAGGTCAAAAGGGCCGTTTAGTGCGGAAACCACAGCACCTTCAGCAGTCCGTCTCGCTCGTTGTTGCACGCGCACGCCGGTACTTGTGATCGCTTCCTTCCTCGACACATACACAGACATACATCTACGTCTGCACGCGTCGAGAGCTGCCTGGAATTAAGTCTTTCATGCACCAGTAAACGCGAGCTCAAAATCAGCGAGCACATAGTAGGAGAGAGCGAGGTCGATTGGGACCGACGTGTGCGAGGTCGAGAGGTAGTTTGGTTCTGACGATGAACCTGCGCTGCATCGGAGCTGCGTCAATGTTAGCAACGCTCAGACAATTGTTGTCGATAGCAACACATGGCCTAAGTCGTACACCGACCAGACGCC
>JAADXH010000514.1:0-21339 GCA_023337595.1 Globisporangium camurandrum
CAAGGGCGCATATACTACGTATTAGATCGCAGTCGGAGCTTCATTAACGCTCTTGTTACCAATCTTACCGCGCCGTCCCATTCTTTTCATACTCTGTCAAAAATGATATTCTGAACGTGTGATGTTTTGGTAGCGATCCATCCGCTCACATTTTGGGTGCTGATAAAGCTCTGTTTTGCGCATCGTTTGAATGCAACGAAAGTTTTCTAACCTAATTTTTGGCTATTTTATTCAAAAAAATCAAGTGTCCGTGTAATTATAAGGCGCACTGTATCTATATTCAGCTTACAGACTCGCGTTGTGTCATTTCGCTAACCTTGCGGTTGGTGCATAAAGTTTTTCTTTTAAATCTTCGTTAAGAAACGCGGTTGAGACATCCATCTGATAGAGGTGGTAGTCTTTAATGACTTATAGTACAGGAATCAGACGGAGTGATTTATACCTCGCAACCAGTGAATATATAGTTACGCATATTCGAACCCAGTAATGTGCTTATTACCTTGAACAACTAATCTTGCCTTGAACATATCAATTGAACCATAAGCGTGATACTTAAGACCAAGGATCCTATGAGATCCAAGTGCTTGTCTACGTGGTGTTAAATCGTCTGATGGATGTAGTTAGACGAAAACAATGGCGTAAGCACGATGCACGTCAGCTGTTGTACACGCACGAGAGGTTGTCGTAGCGATACACTAGTTGCAGTGTAGCGGAATCTATGCGACGTGCAATTTTTATACCGTGGCCGATAATGGATAATACACATATTTTACACTATATACTGTATATAGGGGGTAGGTGCTACAGTATAACGTC
Source organism: Globisporangium camurandrum (assembly GCA_023337595.1). Taxonomy (NCBI): domain Eukaryota; phylum Oomycota; class Peronosporomycetes; order Pythiales; family Pythiaceae; genus Globisporangium; species Globisporangium camurandrum. The sequence goes on from JAADXH010000514.1 coordinate 817, forward strand.
AACTTAGGTACTGAAGAGGTATCTTCCTAATCCATTATTCAAAATTTGAAAATTCCTAATCCATTACTAAAGCTATGAAGAGTTTCTGACCACTTCACCTCTTTACAAGTCTCTGGTACGGTGTGCTTGGAACGTGTGCTCTTGTCTATACGCATGTTTATGATAAGAGTAATGGAGTAGTAACATTTCGTCCCTTTAATAATGGAATAGTAATCTTTCAAACCGTAGTAATGAATTAGTAATATTACAAATGTTAAGTATTGGATTCGTAAAATACTGTGACGTTTTAGTAACGACCCCCATTGTATTGAGAGCCAACAACAAAAGCAAAGGGATCGCGAGCACGTCGCCAAAAGCGATCGCAGCATTGCTCTTGCGCGTTGCAACGCCATCCTCTGTGCTCGATTGCTGTAGCGTACGCGTCCATTCCACAAGCACACGTCGCGTGAGCATTTGCTCAGTACTGCCACAGACCGACAACAACATCTCGCGTGCTTGAATAAACGCATCACTCCGAAGCGTTGCGTTCAATGGGGCAGCACTTTTTGCTCCACCGCGACCTTGTCGCAGCGACTGCAGTGCACCACGCGACGCGCGCACACTTGAGCAACGACACGCATGCAGACCTCGTAATCGTAAGTCCACAGGCGCTGCGCATCTACCGCATCGAGCCGTTCTCGACTGCTGCTGCTGCTGCTGCACGCACGAACACAACGACAAACTGCGTGAAAAGCGACAGCGCATTCACCGACGCGTCAACCGCCAACGCAGCAGCTGCATTCGTGCCAAAAGGCCACGTGCTGCACTTGATCGACTCGTTTGCGCTCGCCGGCGTCGCTGAGAGTCTCCACGTCCTCCGCTTTGACCGCAACCTCTTGCGCAAACGCAATCGCTTCCATGGCGGCCACGACGTGTTGCTCCTCAGCTTTGCGCGCTTCCAGTGGGTCGTCGTCGGCTACGACCGGCGGTTGCGGACGCTCGCAACGCTCGCAATGTACGCATTCAACGAAGACGCAATCGGTCCTGGTGCGACGCTCCAAGGTGAACAGAACGGCCGCACGCAGTTGTTGGGCCTGTCGACGACTGCCGCCGTGCGCGTCGACCCGCAGACGCGCTGCAGTGCAATGTTGCTGTACGCAAACCAGGTCGTCGTCGTGCCGTTTCGCAGTGGTTCGATCGAACTCTCGGTGTTTGACGAAGACGACGACGACGACGGCGATGACGATGAGCTGGCAGATGCAAGCGGCAAGGACGACGACGACGACGACGACGAAGAGCAGAAGCTCCAGGCGCTCGTGAACGAGACGAACCAGCGCGGAAATGTCGCAGCATCGACCGACGTCCACAGCCGATTGCTCACGATTCTCGACAAGAGTGTGAAAATCGGACGGAAACGCAAGCGGAACAAACGAGGAGTTGCTGGATTGTTACCGAACGAGATCGCAAGTCGCGAGTTTCTATTGCGCTTGCCGGAATTGGGCATTGCGGGCAAAGTTGTCGACTTAGCATTTCTCGATGGCTACTTGGAGCCGACCCTCATGCTGCTGCACGAAGACAACGACAAGAATGCAACCGACGGGCGGTTCGCAGCTGGATACGACACGTTTTGCCTCACGGTCCTTTCGATCAACCTCAATACGCGGTGCGTTCGTGTTTGTTTGTGCTCTTGTGTCTCCATGGGCTTTCTACTGCAGCAAAGACGTGTAGTGTAGGGTTTCTATTGTGTTCGTTTGTACTGCATTGGTTTCTAAGGAGTGTGTGAGGTGTAACGCGTGAGTTTCTATTCGAGCGATTGTACTGCAGTGCGCTACGTTTGAGTATTGTGTATCTCGATGGTTTCTAATGTTGTGGTTTCTAACTCGTGGCTTTGTACGTTTCTGTACATAAAAAGGCTCCACCCGAAGATCTGGTCGGTTAAAAACTTACCGTCCGATTGTTTTCAACTCATTCCCTGCCGCGCGCCAGTCGGTGGCGCAATTGTGTTGTCAGCAAATGCAATCTTGTATTTCAACCAGACGCAGTTCTACGGGCGTGCAACCAATGTGTTTGCAACTGAGACCGTCAGCTCTACGATCTTCCCACTCGCAGACGCTGTGTTTGAGACACGCGCGCATGCAATTGCACGATTGAATCTGCTGTTGTTTGACTGTCAATTCGAGTATTTAGGTACAAATGAACTCGTGGTGGCGACGCCCGACGGCGCGTTGTTTACGCTTGCGCTTCCGTCCAGCAGCAATCGCGCAACTGAAGAAGTGCTTGCCCTGCGGCAGATCTACGCAGGCCCTGCTGCGTCGTGTTTGAGTGTCGACGCTTTGCAGCAGACGCTGTTTCTGGGCTCGCGCTCTGGCGATTCGTTGTTGTTTGCGTATGCACACCAGCCGATCGACGATGCTGTGGAAGAGGACGTTACCGATACGATTGACAGCAATCGCGTCCAGGACGACAAACCAATAGCAGCAGCAGCAGACGCTATAAAGATGGAAGAGACGACGACAGCAGCAAATGACGACAGTGACGACGATGAAGACGATCTGTTTCTCTATGGCGCGTCGTCGTCGTCTTCTGCTGCTATTGACGCAACAGTAGCAACAGCAGTGAAGACCGAAGACAACAACCACACGATCGAAACAGCGCCAACGACTGTGGAACATCCAACAAAACCAACGTACACCGGTCGCTCTCGGTATCAACTCGAGCCAATCGACGTCCTCCCAGCAATTGGACAGATTACGGCACTTGATATCGGCGTTGAGACGATTGGCGAGTCAAAAGAGGCGCGCGAAGAGCTCGTCGTGAGTGGCGGCAGCTTGGCGAGTGGCGCCGTGTCGGTCTTACACAACGGCTTGCGGCCGATTGTGAGTACCGAGGCGGAACTTGCAGGCTGCCGCGCGATGTGGACCGTTGCGTCGTCGTTGGCGAGCGCTTCGTCCAGCAGCGACGGCCGTGCGTTCAATGCGTATTTGATCTTGAGCGTCGCACAGCGGACGATCGTACTGCGCACGGGCGAAGGCATGGAGCCGTTGGAAGACGACAGTGGGTTCTATACAGCCGGCCCGACGCTCGCAGCAGCGAATCTGTTTGACAAGCAGCGGATCGTCCAGATCTTCAAACAAGGCGCGCGTGTGATGATGGAAGTGCCGGTTGAGCCGGTTGCGACTGGCGAAAGCGACAAGCAGGACGCTGGAGAGAGTGAGGAAGACGACGACGACGATGACGGACCGCGCGTGCAGCTCGTGTGTACGCAGGAGATTACGTTGGAGGGCGATTTGGAGAGCGGCGGCATGAACGTCGAGAGAGGCGTTGGGATTGTGTCGGTCGACGTGATCGATCCATTTATTCTGTTGTTATTAACGGACGGATCGATCCGCGTGCTCATGGGCGACGTCGCGGATTTAGAATTGACGGTCTTGGACCCAACGATCGACTTTTACGACAACGTCCAGCGTTCTACGCCAGCAATCGCTATGGGAATCAGCAGCGCGTGTTTGTTTTACGATTGGGCGGGCATGTTTGACGACAATGCGTGGGGCGACGAACAGGCTGCTGAACAGCGTACTAGTACGACTGGTACAGCGACAACGACGACGAGACGCAATGGCGCAAAGCACAATCGCGACAACGAATCGGACGACGACGACGACGAGATGGACAGTCTGTACGCAACCGCAGCAGCAGCAGCGACAACAGCAAAGCCGACGCGCCGCACGTCCATCCAGCCGTCAAACAGCAACAGCACGACAACGACTACGGATCGAGCCAGTGCAACGGTCCCACTGCGCTGCAAGCAGGACGCTGGGATGTTTTGCGGTCTGTGCTTGGACGACGGCTCGCTCCACGTGTTTGCACTGCCAGGTTTTGAAAAGAAAGGCGTGTTGCCGTATCTAACGTTTGCGCCCCAGTCGCTCGTGAATACGATGGAACATATGGATTTGGATCACAAGCGCGTCGCGTTTACTGCGCCTGTGTTGGGTCTGAATGCATCGACAGCTGCTGCGAACGACGGACGGATTAAGAAATCGCAGACGCTGCATGCGCCAATTGCAGACATTGCGATCCATCGCGTCGGTCCGAGCGAAGGTTCGTACAACGCGCAGCTCTTTGCACAGATGGTGCTGCTCGTGTTGTTGGCGAATGGCGATCTGTTGTTGTACGCTGCGTTGCCGAAAGTGACGGTTTCTATGGATAAAGAGCCAGTTGCGTTTGCATTTACGCGCGTCCGTACCGAGATCATTACGCGGCCGTTCGTGCCGCTCAAAGCCCGCAGCAGTGGCCATCACCACCACCACCATCACCATCCTCCTCCTACAGACAACGAGACGAACACGACGAGCGCCGTGTTGGCAAAACTCCGTGCGGGGTTTCGCTACCCGATGCTCACGCGGTTTGAGAACGTGAATAGTATGAGCGGCGTGTTCTTTCGTGGCGCCCACCCGATGTGGATCGTCAGTACGCGCGGCCAGCCGACGTTTGTCCCGATGTCCGTCCCGCCACCTCCGCCACCAGAGACGCCAGAGACGCCAGCGACGCCAGTCTCCAAGACAGCGCCGCTGCCGCGTGTGACGATCCCAATATTGAGTTTCACGCCGTTTCATCACTGGAATTGTCCGAACGGGTTTATCTACTACCACTCGAGTGGCGCGTTGCGCGTCTGTGAGCTGCCGTCCGCTAAAACAACGACGCTGTTGCCTGCAAGCGGCGGGTTCGTGCTCCGGAAAGCAGCGTTTCATGCAACGATCCACCATCTGCTGTTTCTCGGGACGCGTGGTCCCGGTGGCGTCTCGGAAGCGTTGGAAGCGTCGACGTTTGCTGTCGTGTGCAGTACGAAACACACGCCTGCCGACGCGGAGCGCTTGACATTCAACCCCCATGCGATCGTTGATGACGAGTTGACCGATGAGCCTAACGACGAGAGTGGCGCTGGCGCTACTGGCGAGAACATCATGGCACCGACTGCTGAATTGTTCCCCCAGTTGGAAATCGAGCAGTTGGTCCACACAGAAGAGGACATGTACGAATTGCGACTCGTCCAGACGAACGAATTCAGTGAGTGGGACACAAACGGTGTCTTCAAAGTCCACTTTGAACGCTTTGAAGTCGTCCTGAGTGTCAAGTTGATGTATCTGTTTGATTCGGCTTTGATGCGCGACGACGTAACGTCCTGGTCGCGCGAGTGGAATCACCGGAAGCGGCCGTTCGTCGTCGTCGGGACAGGGTTTGTCCCACCCCATGGCGAAGACGAGAGCGGACGCGGGCGTTTGTTGCTGTACGAACTTGACTATGCGCAGTACGTCGACCATTCGGGCTCGACGACGTCGCGGAAGCTCCCGAAATTGCGCCTCGTGTTTATCAAAGAGAACAGCCAAGGTGCGATCTCCGCCGTGGCGCAATTAGGTCCGTACGTGATCGCTGCGATGGGGTCGAAGCTCATTGTGTACGAATTCAAGTCCGAGCAGCTCGTTGGGTGTGCGTTCTACGACGCGCAGATGTTTATCGTCAGTCTCAGTATCGTAAACGATCTCGTCTTGTACGGTGACGTGTACAAGAGCGTCCACTTGCTCAAGTGGAAAGAACGGCAGCGGCAGTTGATTCTGTTGGCGAAAGATTACGAGCCGTTGGAGGTCGCAGCGACGGAGTTTAATATATTGGACAAGCGCTTGGCGCTGTTGGCGACCGACATGGAGGAGAACGTCCACGTCTTGCAGTTTGCACCGAACGACATTGAATCCCGTGGTGGCCAGCGGTTGTTACGCACGGGGGACTTTCACGTCGGTGTCCAGATCTCAAGCATCGTTCGGAAGCGCGTTCCGCCGACTGCAACGTCTGCTGCTGTCTCGGTTGCGTACGTGAATTTGCTTGGGAGCTCGGAAGGGAGCGTGAGTGCGCTCGTGCCAGTGACCGAGCGCGTCTTCCGGCGGTTGTTTACGCTCCAGAACGTTCTGATCAACACGCTGCCGCAAAACTGTGCGTTGAACCCTCGGGCGTTCCGTGCATTGCAGACAAATAGTCACCGAAAGAGCGGCCGACCGGACGCGTGGAGCAAACAAAAGTGGAAAAAAAGCTTTTTGGATGCGTACGTGTTGTTTCAGTTCTTGGACCTGGACTACGTCGCGCAGAAAGAAGTCACGCGGTGCATTGGGACGACGCCAGAGGTCGTCGTGCACAACTTGTTGGAAGTCCAGCGCGCGACGGCGTCGTTTTTGTAGGGGAAGTAACAAGTTGAATCGATAGGAGCCTCATTACATGGTAGAGGAGGTGCCAGTAGGAAAGTGAGCAAAAGCTGAAGCGACCAAACGGATCTTTTGTGACGCATGGTGGGTTGTGACGTCCTCGAGTCAAAATAGACTTGAGTTGAGTATGTGAGAAGACAACTTCAACATGTGAAGTTTGCTCAAAAATCTGTGACGCGACTTGTCGTTTCACCGGCTCGATCCAGCATACAAAGTGCAAGTCCAAAACTAGCAGCTGAATATATCGAATCGAATGATGTGGCGTCCATCCCTTTTTGGCGCTGTCGACCGTCTGGTACGGCTGCTGGTTGCTTCGACGCAAACCAGCGATGGCGCTCGGCACTTGCAAACGCGCAGCACCGCACACACGCTCGTCCTCACGCGTGCATTACACACGTGTGCAGCATGGAGCCACCAACGACGCGCAACGCAGCGCTGCACGTCGACGTGACGCACCATTACCGTGAGCCGGACTGCGAAGCGAGTCCACTGCGCGCCGCCTCGTCGACGCTGCCAGCACCAGCGTTTGTCAGCCCTGCAAAGAAAGCAGCTGCCTCAACGAACCAGCGACAACAAGCGCCCACTGCAGCAAACAGCAAGAAGCGTGCACTGTCGACGGGTCCGACGGGTCCGACGGGTCCGACGGGCAGCAGTAACATCAAAGCCGCCAAGACACCAGCCGTCACATGCAATGGCGACAGGGACGACAACAACAGCACCACAAGCACTGCGAGCAGCAGCAGCAGCAGCTCTTTATCATCATCACCCACGGCCTCGCCACTGCCTGCATCGCCCACTGCAAGCGCCACATCGTCCACCAACCAGCTCAATCACGACCACAACAACAACCAAGCGATCAATAACCAGATCGACCCACGCGACCTCAAGTTGCTCCAAGTCATTGGTCGGGGGACGTTTGCGCACCAAGTTGCACTCGCACAGCATACGCCATCGCAGCGCTTGGTCGTCGTCAAAACGCTCAACAAGCAATTGCTCCGCCAGCGCAAGCAGATTGTGCACACGCTCACAGAGAAGCGCGTCTTGGAAGCTCTGAGCTGTCGTCGTTCGACTACATGGACCAACAAGAACGACAATACGAACAACACTATCGACAATAATACCAGCAATATCGACACTAATGCCGACTACAATATTGGCAACAACGACGACAATTCCGACAATACCCACGACAATAACGACAATAATTCCAACAATACATCCGACAATATCGACACTAATTCCGACAATGCGAACGCATCCGACAGTGACGAAAGCGAGGGATTTATTGTCCAATTGTTCCAGACATTCCAGACTGCAACGCAAGTCCACTTTGTGTTGGAATATTGTCCAGGCGGTGAGCTGTTCTACCACCTCCAGCAACAACCGAACGCTCGTTTTGATGAGACGACGACACAGTTTTACGCAGCAGAAGTTTTGCAAGCACTTGCGACATTGCATGGTCGTCAGATCGTGTACCGGGACCTCAAGCCCGAGAACGTACTGCTGGACGCCGACGGGCACGTGAAGCTCGCGGACTTTGGGTTTGCGAAGCAATTGGACACTCCAACGACGCGGACGTTCTCGTTCTGTGGCTCGCCTGAATATTTGTCGCCCGAGATGGTGCAGAAGACAACCGGCCATGGTCTGTCGACCGACATGTGGTCGTTTGGGTGCCTCGTGTATGAATTAGTGACTGGCGCACCGCCGTTTGTCATGTCGAATGGCTCGCTTCCGAAATTGTTTGCGAAAATCACAGCTGCGAACGTCTGGTTCCCGCCGTATTTGTCCGGAAAGACGATCAGTCTCTTACAGCAACTGCTGTGCGTCGACGTTGACGCGCGACTGACGGCGCCACAAGCGATGGACCATGCGTTCTTTCGATCGGTCGATTGGGCGGACGTGGCGCGTCGGAACGTCCATCCGCCGATTTGCATTCGCACAACGAGCGACGCGTGTACGCAAAACTTTGACGTCGGGTTCACGCAAGCGCCGGTCGAGCGATTGGCGCTCGAGACGTTGGTGCAGCAGCAGACGCGACGAGAGACACAGGCGACGAGTGGGTTGTTTGCGACGGGCGATACCGACAACGGAGGAGAGTTTGTGGACTTTTGAGCGCGTGGTGATCGGTTTCGGGTAGAATAGCAAAGAGAGAGAAGAGAGAGAGAGAGAGTGTCAAGAGAATGTCAAGAGAGAGTTGAGTTGTGCGTGTGAAGCAAGTGAATGGAAATACCAATCCAGCACAATGTTGAATTGAACTATCACAATTATAGATCTTTCAAGTTCTTTTTTTGCTTGAAAGGTTTTTGTTGCTGTAAATGTTGAAAGTGCACAAACATCACGTGCGACAGTGCGTTGTGGTTGAACGACGGCTTTGACGGACTCACGATCAGGCACTGGACGAGCGCGCTGCCGAGTTTCAGCACGTACACGAGAAAATCGTTGCTGGCGTGCGTGCCCTCATGCCCACTAGAACGCCATGATGCTCGTGACCGCACCAAACACCATCGCTGGCAAGTGCCCGACATTGTTAGATATGACGATGTTTTTGAACGGTTGACGAATCGTTGGGAACATTTTACAAACCCGTTAGTACATGCAATAGTTGGTAATGTTGTATTTTCATATAACAACTGCAACATTGTGGGTTCAGCGTATGAAAATGTACCATTAAACAATATCAAGTTCACAAATTACGGCCTTTGCGGTTGTATTCATCATGTATCGTTTATCACTCAACGCACATGAAATGTAACGAGACGTCGCTCTCTTTCTCTTTTTCTCTCACTTTCTCTCTCTTTCTCTGTCGCCTGCGCGATTATCCATCACTCCGCCAATCACGCGTCCTTTGGCGCTGGCAACAAGTGCGCAATCGGATTCGTCGTCGTCGCTTCTCCATCATCTCCACCACGCTCCTTGTTATTCAGATACGTCATCAAGTCGTACAACAATTCCTCTTCTTTCGATCGTCCGACGCTCGTGCCGCCATACTCTTCAGGAATGTTCTCCAATGGAATTCGCTGTTGCAGCGCGTCCAGAATATTCTTCTTCCCACGCACCATCACGACCTTCTCACGCGTAACTTCATCGATCAACGTCTTCACGACGCTCCAGATCGTACTGAACCACGACGGGATGTTGATCACAAAGATGTACGCACACCGTTCGGGGTAGTGCTTCCCACTCACAGCAGCTGCTTTCTTCACATATTCAACCGCGTCGCCACGAAAGTCCGTAATCCCAATTCCTTCGACGTCAATCACACTAATGCACTTGCTGTCGTCGTTCTGTTCGATGATTTGCCACAGAAACTCGGTCACCATCAGGTAATTGTGCATCAGATCGTCTAGATTCAATCCCGCAGCTTTCAACGCTTTCAAATTGATCTTCCCGGGCTTCTCGTAATACACGGGTTCGTTCTGGAAACCGCGTTTGTGGTAATAGTGCGGGTAATTCGCTTTGATCAACTCAAAGTTTGGCGACGGCGTCCACAGAATTGAACTCAGCTGTTCCTCTTGCCGCCACGCGAGCGTCTCGTGATACCGTACGCGCGCTTTCGCAGCGTCGCCTTTCTCCGCCAAGAGGAATCGATTCGGAAGCGCAAGTGCGTCGCTGTTGCTTCCAGTGGCCACAGCGTCCGGTGGCGTGGAGGCGGTTGCAGTGGCGGGAGGCGACTCAACCGACGCATTCGACGTTGCAGTCGGCGACAGTGGCGACGGTGACGACGACGGAAGCGGCGACAGTGGCAATGCTTTCGACGACGCTGTAGGCGACGTTGTTGTAGGCAACGCAAAGCGGTACTCGACGACGATCAACTTGAGCGTCGCTGTCGCAGCTGCTGCTGTAGCGTCCAGTTTGTTCATCGGGCTATTATTCGAGCCAGTCGTTGTCAATGGCGTTAATGCATCGTCGTCGTCGTCCACTAAGAGCGACGAGAACGGATGATCGACTTTCACTGCGACGTAACACGCTGGCACTGCGACAAGCACCAGCACGACCAACTCGCGCTGTAACGAATCGTCCAGCGACCGCACGGCGTTCCACAATAGATGCGTCAAGAGCGCATACAAGAGCGCAAACACTGGCACGGGGACTGCTTGGAGCGACCGCACGACCGTATAAAACACTGAACGGACAGTTGATCGTTTGGCGCGACTGGTACAAACAGCAAGTGGCGCCTGCTGCTGTTGGTTGGAAGCACAAGCTGCAGTCCCTACGAGCTGCAGCACCAATTCACCTGGTCCATTGCGCAATGGCAGCGTCCACAGTGTCGCATTCGTCGCATTCGTCGCTGCTTTCGAGCCAGCTGCATGCGCTTGGAGATGATGCTCGAGCGCGTGTCCCGACAACACGGCAGTCGCGTCGTTTGTCAATTCAAACGCAATCTCTGCGTGCTCGACGCCGCTCTTGCCTGTCGGCTTCGCTTTGCTCTTCTTGCTGCTCTTCTCATGGAGCAACGCAAGTGGCAACGCGATCTTCTGCCCAAAAGTGTACGACGTAATCAATTTGTTCAACATCGAAATCTGCGACACGCGCGGCCGCATCGGACAAACTGTGAACCGCAATTCTGGGCCTTTGCCATCGCAACAGACGTAGCCACCGGCGATGCGGCTCGTGGGTTTCTTAAAGTTCGTTAAGCGTTTGTTAAACAGATGCGAGTGGCGATTCGACGCGACGACGGTCACAACGACGTTCGTGTCGCCAAACCGCACGAACCCGAGGCTGGAAGATGGCGGTGACTCGCTCTGGCTGCTGGTAGTCGATGCAGATGAGAGCGACACTTGGAGCATCGCAGGTGCGGACGCAGTCTTGTCTTTTGTGGTGGCGGATGGTGCAGCTCCAATCGCGACGGGTTTGCGGAACGACACGTACATTTCACCTGCGATGCCACGTGGACGAGGACCGACGTAGCCAGTGATACCGCCAGTCTTGTTGTTCCAGACCATCCCGTGCTGGTTCACGAGTACGACTGTGTGGCCGTACTCGACGACGTCGCCAATATTGTGCGTGTCGGTCGGATCCAGTACGACGTACTCGTCTTCGTTGAACAAGTGCTCGAGCTTCTCCCCGAGTGGTGGGACGCAGCTCAGGATACCATGCCGTCCGTTCTTTTCGTAGTATCCAATCCCAAGGAGCTCATTTGCGTTCGTGATGCTTGATGAGGTGGTGGTTGATGGCGTTGATGGCGCGTACGCAGACGTCGTTGCGAGGCGGATCTTGTGGCCGTAGCGCACGCACAGCACATCGGCGTCGTTGCTGCTGCTGCCCATGCCTGTGCGGCTCGCTACACACAGTCGAGAGGCGGGAGTGTGCACACGCGTAAGCAGACGGCAAACTGTAAACTGCAAGCGGCCACGCGGTGTTGTCAATCGCGTTGCTTGCGTCGATCGTCGCTGTGTCTGTTGCGGACTGAACGAATTTTCGAACACGTATGTTGTGAGAAAATATATATATTCAAAAATATAGCTGTCATACAAAGTGTGTGTAATGCCACAATGACTCCACGCGTTGCAACTGCAATCACTCTTGTCGTCAACATCAACGAGCTCGCGGATTGCGCCAGCACAGTACCACCACCATCAATCAATGTCTAAACGCACTGACTGTCGTGTTTGCATTCGCGGTCTACAATAAACTCGCGACGACACTAGCTACCGTCGTCGTACGTGTGGATGTTCATTGCCTTGAGCAACGCAGCAGTTGCAGGTGATGCTGTTGTCATGCACACGATCACCCCAAGCGTCAGTGTCAGTTGCGCAGTTGCTAGCGCGATCACACAGAGCCACTGGCACTAACAAAATACAACGCACCAGGGACTGGAATGCGCAGTGGCGACGCCATCGACACGTCCAAATGGCCCGTTCTTGCTGCTGTCGGTCGTTGTCGTCGTGATGGCGGTGGCGTCTGTGCATCGGCCATTGCAACATTCTCATCGTCGTCTGTTGCAGTAGTTGCTCCTCCTCCCAGCACAAACGCCTGCCGTTCGATCTGCTCATAGCCATTCAAGCACACAAACAGTCAGCTACGGACTGTAGATCGACCTACACAACCCACAGTAACGCACTTCGAACGCGAGACGGTCCTGATCCAAGCGCATTGCTGCGTCTGTAAACATCGCACGTTCACGTGCAACGTGCGTTTGCGTCCTCAAAAGCGCCTGTTGCTGCTGCCTCACGTCCTCCTGCATATCTTCGATTGCATCGTATGGATCATTCCGTCGAAGCAATGGCCTCGCGCCGTGTGGTGCTGTCAGTAACGACGCCTGGAGCAATTGATTTTGCTTTTGTAGGAGCGTTTGCGCGTCTCGAAGGTTGGTTTGTAAGATAGCAATCGCCTCCAACTGCTGCGCGTGCGCGTCGGTTTCTAACTCCAACCGCATCGCAGTCTCAAATGCCACCAGTTGTTCGTCCAAGTGAGCAATCGATGCTGCAAGCACCAATGGGACACGCTCTTTTGCTGGAATGTGACACACAGAAGGTGCAAATGCATTCAGAGCGTTGGCCGTGAGCGATTGCAGCGCAGTTGATTCGCTATCCGGTGTGCGTCTGCTTATCAAGTATGGAAGTCAAATATAAAATTAGAGATACAAATATCAAAATAGAGAGACTGACCATAACATTAGAGAGAGATAACGTATAAAATAAGACAGACCAAACATCCCAACTACCCAGTTCAAGACCACAATCACAACGCACTTGGCGAGAAACAGCGATGCTGCTTTGCGATATTGCGTTTGGAGTTGTTCGACTTGGCGCTCGAGCGTTGCGTAATTGCTCACGAGCGCGTCGTTTTCAGCGGATAACACAGTCGCTTTGTGCTCCAACGCGGCAACAAACTGCTGCGCAATGCGCTGTTCGTGCGTCTGTGCAACGGTTGTAACGCGTTTGCGCTCGGTAGCGCCATTCAGCGGCTTGGCTAGCGCGATGCCCTGTAGAATAGGCATCGAATACGTTAGCAATGAGGTGTTACAAACTCTGGTTAGAAACCCGAGGTAGAAATGTCTCAGTTAGCAATTATGTAGGACAGTAGTAACCCCAACGATACGACACGTACGCGTGGCTCTTTGCTGCTGCTGCGTGTGGTTGCATCTTGCAGATGTTTACGCAATCGTTCGTACTCGGCGTCTTTGCGGCGCAATTGCGCTTTGTAGGCCGTCGCAGCGCCTTGGAGCTGCGCGATTGTGACGTCCAATGCGCGTTTGTCACTTGCAAACGTCTTGCGCTCGTGCGCAGACGCAAGTTCCTTCGCGCGCAGCTGCTGAGTTGTGTGTTGAAAGCGCTCGCGTGTTGTTTCTAACTCGCGCGTGAGCAATTCGTTCTGATGCGTGCGACGCGCGACGTCACGCTCCAGTCGCTCGAGCTGCTCGCTCAGCTCTGTTGCGTGCGCTGTTGACTGACTGCGTAGCAGCAGCAAGAGGCTGATGAGGTCCATTGCGCTGCGCAGACTCGCTTCTGCTTCTACATACAACTGTGGGCTGTCGGTTGTCGAAGCGTGGACGAACGGCCAGACGCGCTCGACGAGCGTGAGCGAACAGATTGCGTCGCAATCGAGCTGATGTGCCGCCTGTTCGTGTTCTGGAAGCCCATAGCGATGTACAGCAGCACCGAGTTCGAACGCCGCCGCGCTGGCGACGTGCGTGAGCTGTTCGTTTAGATACTGTTGACTTACTGCAAGAGACTGCGATGCTGGTAATCGCCATGCAAACAACGATGCTGTTGCTGCCGCGATGCTCTGTAGTAGCGTCGACGTCATCGAGTGCGTTGCGTTGCTGTCGTCATACGTGCTGGTCTCGTGTGGCGAGTTTGATGGGAGTGGTAGCCATGCAGCATTTGCGTCGTTGTTGCCAATAAACTCGTTCGCTGTGGCTCTGGAGTTGCTGTCATGGGCGTACGTGTCCGATCCGATCCGCGGGTGCTTGTTGCGCCATGGTGGCGCAGAAGCAGGCGTCTGTGTCTCGGTCCGTACGCGCTTGGCGAGTGATATGCGCGTCATGCGCTGTTGATGTAGCTGGTCCTCTGCTGACATTGCTGTCATGTTGCCAATTCGTTAGTGTTGGTCGCCACACTCGTTTGGTCTGACCTTGTGAGTTGGCGAATGGGACTTGCTTTTTGGTGAATCACGACAACAGTCGTACATCATAAAATTCGGAGAGAAGTACAGCAGAAGTTATAATAAGGTTATCGACCTATGTATCTCGCAAGAAGCACGGCTTAATATTTTACATTTTCGGTACAGAAACGATAATGCAAATCTAAACAACCTGTTTCACATTACAGACAGGAACGCTTTTACTGGACGACCACACATATCACTTTGCAAAGATACTCCAAACTGAATGTTTGATTGGGCGATTTGCTACATGATCGTGCATTTTTCGTGTCTCATTTGGCGGGGGTTATTTTGTTGCCGTGCAGTTAAGGCGCTTCGCTCAGTATGTAGTTTTGTACCATTTTAAGTAAAAGCATATGGTTGCTCAAGCACGCGCATGTACTCTCCACAACAATACTTATCGGACACTCGAGTTTTGTCCGCCGTTTTGACATTATTTCGAATTAGCCGGTGCCGATTGGATATGTGACTTGTTTGATCAAGACGAATTGTGTACACCAAACCACGTGTTCAAATTCGAATTCTATCCAGCGTAGCTCAAATTTACCCGCATTTTACTTCAATCGGACACCTCGCTCAATTCATTTTTCAGTAATTTAGATTTTGCTCGAGTTTGTGTCAAAATGATTTTGTATCGAATTTGCACGGAAGCAATTGGACGCTGTACGTGAATGGACGTAAGTCAGTTTGCGTGCATGCAAAGGTGCAGCGAGGGCAGCAGCATGAACAGCCATGAACGGTGGTGATGTAGCACATGCATGCGCGTGCATAAGCAATCATATGCTTCTTTTGGGTAGATCGACATGAGCGAGCAATGATTCACCGCGTTTCGGTTGTATGTGGGCCATAACGGTGTTCTTAAAATAGCTCTTTATGCAGTACTAACTGTCGTAAACACAAGCACACGCAGGCAACTCATGTTCTTAAATACCGAGAACATGTATTATACGCGTTTTCCTAACAATTTGTTTTACAAACATCAAACTTAAATTTACGTGCAGCTGTTGCCAGCTGACTTTACCACATTCAATATATACCTATTCTTAATCGTGTACTACAAACCTTACAGTTTTACAAGCCCATTAGTTAATATATAGCCTTGGCAATCACGATATGTATGAGATATGAAAATACAAATTCTACACGCATAACGTTCGAGAACAATACGTAGTTTATGTACGAAATTTTTATATATATGCACATACGATGTGAGAAGTGTATGGACAAAATATAATACGCACACAAGCATATTCAAATACATCATGCACAGTTGTGCTGTATAGTTCTTACTCAGATGTATATAGTATTTCATACATGTATTACCTCCAGCGTGAAAACTGACACACATATTAGAATCATAACCATTTGGTACACACGATCATCTTATGCCATATTATATGTATTGCAGCATTGGGTTTCTTTACGATAGATCTTATGTATATCGTAAATCCTTAGTGCATTTGAATGTAGTGATACGGCGAATGTCCGTCGCCCCTGATTGACAGAATATATCATAGTGTCGGTATATATACTATACAAACGGAATTGTTGTATATTGTTTCTTGCCGTTTTCTAACCCATTAAATCAATTATTTCCTGTTTTTTAGATATTAAAAAAATACAGAGAGCCATACTTTAGTTCGTACAGGTATGGAACGATCCCGTCTGTAGTACCCACGATTTTAGCCATCAACGACTGCTAAAAAAATGCACTGTATATGTATGCTTTGTACTGAACGTACAATTTCAACAGTCCTTGTATTGGAGGTAATTCTGAAATAAAAATATAAGTATAAGTCTAATACAATTAGCATTGGTACGATACAGGACCCTTAATCAATTTACCGACTACAAAATGGACCACCAAATCATACCATACTTCATACTCCCGCTTTGGACAAATGTTTTTCCGTGACTGTTGATTTATCCCGATATATTTAAACAGCAGCATACAAAATGTGTACAATGATTCCACCATACTGCCAGCTTACAATTAGACTTATTCATATTTATATGTGTTTGATGATATGCACATTAAAGTGGCAGTTGAAACAAACATACTTAACTCCAGTAAGTTCTTTTAAGGTTCTAACGCGCACTACCTCCTTAAAAAATTTTACTTTTTAGAGCTTTTGGTAAAAAAAACAACTGATCTAGTTTTGTTGATGTTTGCTCCGAGTAAATACTACTGTTTTTACCATGTAATAATGGAATGATTGCAAGTGTTTTCAAACGTTGCTTTTCAATTTGGTCGTCCTAACAAGTTTGACTAGATAATGTACTGATTAAGCTCTGTTAACTGTGGAGATATGCTGTCAAGAACTGTATTGTCAACCATGTTTATCGATCACGCAACTGGTAAATGTAAGTTTAAGGGCAATCACTGTATATAAGTACTTGAAATAACTAACTGAAGTGGGATATGCCATCTTTTATGATAAGAATAGTGATACTGCAGCTTTCTATAACATAACAGCACATGTATCAAATTCCTGGACCTCAATAACAAAGTTAAATAAAACGGAATGTGTAATATCTTGTTTAGTATACACAGTACCATTTTTGGACATATTCAATACATGTCGAATATAACCCCCCGTCAATACTAGCATATCGGAGCCCTAGTATGTTTATCAAATGTATAGTCAAATACACATCATAAAGTATGTTGAGAATCGCATCACTCAAATCGCAAAAGATTTGGTACTCACAACGATTTTTTACATAGTTTTCACTGGCATAACCGGTTTGAACAGACGGACAATGTGAGTCGTCATTTCTAAATTGAAACAACGAGGACGCACAGTCGAGCAATAGTAGCGAAAACGTATGTATTTATACAACTACCTAATAAACTAGGCACAAAGCACAAACGCACCCACAAATCAAGGTCAATAAGACCGAGTTCGATGCTCTCTGCGTGGTGGCTGCCAACACGCATTGTTAATCGCGCTCCCGGTGCACAACTGTATGGTGTGAACGTCTGCGGCGACCGAGCAAACGACAGCATTTGAGTACGCTGTTCACGATGTCCGGCAGTATGTCGCTAGTGATATAACACAAGCGATCTTGTTGGAGAAGCTGTGAGCTTTTGAATGCCTTGCTGTCAACACTGAATGGCACAAAATCAAGCGCTGCAACCACACAGGGTATCAGCATAAGAAAAGCGCCTTTGTAAGCATCATCTCGCACTCGAGCAGCTGCCGTCTGTGCAAGTTCGTGGCACTGTTTTAATGCGGGTGTTTATATTTCCATCTTACAAGACAGCGCATTTTATCGGTGTATATTCGCAAGTAGTTTTCGTCCAGTTCCATCTCTGACGAAACACTTGTTTGAGTAAGATTCGATAACTGAATGTCAAGTTATGTACTTATATTTACGATTTGTTGATTATGATATACGAGATACGCTAACATGTACAAATATTGACATACCAATTGCGTAAATTGGCGGTGCTGAAAGTGTTGACAAGAACGCGAGACAAGTTTTACGATGAAATCATAACACGGTGCGGTATGCAACACCCCGATATCAAGCTCACTGAAAGCGTAGACCGAGCCTCCAGCACGTAGTTTGGGGTGCTCGTCGACCGCAAGGATCGAGCCATGGCCAAACTAAGCACGCTACATCGGAATCACGTCAAGCAGGTTATGTGTATTATAAGTGATACTTTTCATTATGTGTGTGTCGCGATGGACAGTGCACATAAGCAAACAACACGCCTCTCGCAGATTTGCAGTACACGCGCATTTGTGTATATCCCAGCAAGTACTACTTCAACCTATTGGACCGCAACGTGCACACTTAGCATATAAAGCGCTGTGGAAGGTATAAGTTTAGCAGCGTACCAATAGCGCATGGGGATGAGAAAGGAGACAGCGCCATCGTAAATAGACAGGTATATGTGAAGGTAGCGGTTCTTCGGCATCGAGCTAGACATGCTGAGGCTCTGAATAATTTTGTCATTGGAGATTAAACGATAAATATATTTAGTCATCTAGTCCGCAGCAGCAATGTTTGTTTTGTACTCAATAGCACTATATATTGTTCAGCAACGGAATTTTTTACGGTATTATGGGTGACTTACCAAAGTATTTGGTAATAGTAAGTGAAGTATTCTTTGTACTCACTCTGATGAGTATATGTGGTTTATGTGGTAGATTAATAATGACCAATTCATTGTCTATTATACTATACTTTTTTCAGTGTAAATTATTTGGCTGTATAATGCACGCTACGTATACGATGGGTTTGTCTATTATGTAGGAGTGCCGAATAATGCAGTCAGTTTCTCTGGTACACTCATTGAACTAGCAAGCACTAATAATACAATCTAGCACTACTGGACACGTGGATAGTCAATAGCATGATGTTGCGGCACAGAAATCAATTGTACGTGTTGCCGAACTTGAAAGTGATTGACACAAATGGATGGGAGACGATGGGCCGTGGCACGGAAGAGAAGATATATACGTGTACATGACTCCGAAAGTAAATTTGGGAGTGCAATAACTTTACTCGACGACGCAACTTGATTGCATGTGTGTAGTCCCGGGTACAACAGCGGTATATACATATTGAGAAATACGAGGGTTAAAGATTTTATGTAACATATATACATCATCTTAATATGTTGAAGACACGGATACTAACTTCCAATACATTCTAGGAAAATAGTTAAAAACCACTACGATTTTACGTGTGCTGTCATGCACCATTTGAGCATATATTGTGATCATGCAACGCGAAACGGAAAGGCTCACAAGATAGCTCCATCACCTAGAATACGTGTTTGTTAATACAATTGTAGACGGTGTATGTACAGCTTTGGTGATATTTCATATACTGGCAATTTTTTAGTCTGTTACGAACACAATGGTTTGAATGTTTCTATTGTTCGTTGTCGTTGTCTAATTTATGTGGGGTAATTTTTATCCTAAATATAATGCTTTTCATTTTAGCGAATGTGCGGCGATCCCGGTGCCATTTGCTGCTTGACATCAGCTTCTGCAGTTGGGTAAACCTAACTAATACCGGATCGTGACAGATGCAAAATTTACAACATTTTTTGCTGGCATAGCTAGGTTAGTAGTACATACCATGTCAAGTACGATACACGTATCTATTATTCAACGAAAATTACTTGCAAATACATTTATCGGGTAAAAGGGTAAATCACAATGGAAGGATAGATTTGACAACAAACACGGCGCTTGACAGGTACATTGCATGCCTTTGGTACATATTTGTTTAGGTACTTGAAATGGTTATGTATTTACTATATTTACTCATTATGTTTACAAACCAAGTTGACACAAAGTACCATTGACAAAAAGTACCGCATTGATGGTATATGTTTGAATGAATCCAATACCAACTCCAAATGTACATCTGTTTGTGTACCATCCGATGAAGCCGGCATAATATGTTTTTTTGTTTATGATCCCCATCACGATATACAATGTGTTTTTGTGCTGTAGGCAGAACGCCCAAATCCAATTTAATCAATGAGCTGAGATTCACTTGTTGGCACATACACGTTAGCGAATTGTATGTACAGAGCACACCCATATGTAGTAAGATTTGCTGACATGTTAAACAGCAGTGACATAATCCAAGAGCAATTGAGAGTGCGGGAAGAGGCCCATTGTGGCTTGACAAGTGAATAGGGAGTTAAATATCGGCGAGTGGCCTGCGATGTCAGGTGCAAATTTCAGTTTATTAAGTAATAGCCATTGCAGTTGCTATTTTGCAGACCTGGCATATATGATTTGAGTTGTTCGCTCTTAAATTTTGCACGTATAACTACCATTTTTTCAATCGTAAATCAACAACGTGATTGTTTTCTTTTTAATCACCTTTTACAAAATATTTCAATAGTTGGCATATACAAAAACGTCGCTAGTTTAGAAGCGTAAAACTTTATTGGCATAGGTGTATTTGTGCATGCAGCTGTACTACAAAACGTGAGCCAAAATATCGTATGTTATATACTTGATATCACTGATACTGATTATTTGCGCTCTGCGCTTAATTGACTGTTCTGCTACATACAGTGCGCCTTATAATTATACGGACACTTGATTTTTTTGAATAAAATGGCCAAAAATTAGGTTAGAAAACTTTCGTTGCATTCAAACGATGCGCAAAACAGAGCTTTATCAGCATCCAAAATGTGAGCTGATGGATC
>JAADXH010000515.1:0-21331 GCA_023337595.1 Globisporangium camurandrum
TCACACTGGCATTCTCGAAGAAGGATTCTATGAGCTTGTTGCGAGTTTTGACAGACTGCGCATCGCTCCGATTACAGCAAGCGATTTTGTTCAATAAACACCTCTTGTGTTTAATACCTTTTAATTTTGACTAACCTGTAATATTTAATAAAATGGGGTCGATTGTTGATGCGCACTAGTGAGAATGGTGTCTGTATACCGCAGTACACTTGTGGATCCAGACAGATAAGAAGCACCACAATTTATCCCACCTGGTCGCCATATTGTTTGGTGACCACAGAGGATAGAAACGCAGCTCTTCGTAAAACTGCCAATTCTTGCAAAGCAACTACAATTCGCCCATATGCAATGCTCTATGAATGTTAAGCTGGAAAAGTACAGCGACATCATTTTGTTCTGTTTTCAGGCATAAGAACTGTCAGTTTTAATACTTTGCGAAATACGCTGACATATGTGTTGCGAAAATGTGTTATTGCATGTATTGCGACACAATGACGCGATTTTATCGCATTATCCGCTGGTGCGAAATGAGATGTATATTTATATATACATAAAGTTGGGCTGTCTGTCACAAAATCGCCTCACGCCTTCATTTTGAAAAATTCTTAAATTGATGCGACTAGATTTGAAGCGAAATCTAATGCAATTAACTTGATCACATATTTACGAGAGAGAGGGAGAAGAATAAGGAGTTCTGACGATTGACACTACTAGCATGTTCACGGGATAACACAGAAGTGAGTTCGTGGATGAGCCGAAAAGGGAAGTCCATAGGTGAGTCCACAGGCTATCGACAGTATGCCTGCGAAGACAGGCATGATACCTCTCTTCTTGCAAGTATTAAATCAAGTCTATTGAAAGCTTTGTAGTATATAGATGTGTATTATAACGTGATGTCAGTATATTGCTCAACATGAAAAATGCGCGATTTTACATATTTCGTACGTATTTGGTAAGATATCGTAAGTCGTCAACACCTTTAGCAGAACGTCAGGCAAGAATCCTCGATCCACCGGAAGTTCATGACTTGACAAGAAACATGTATACTGTTGTCTATCACAAGGTGAATGGCTATACTACACATAAATGGCACCTGTGTTGTGTCACGATACTTGTACTTAAACATACATTTGCGGAAGATATCTACGGTGTACTAAATTCCCAATTTAATTTGCTACATGTACCGCCTCGCTATACAAACCCCACGACCGACATTGCACAATTTCGCGACTTATATGCATTTTGACGGTTTTAAGAATGTAATGTACTACTATCGAAGGAGAAGTTATTGTATGCTGTTTAACAGGTATGGTCGTATACGTGTGCACAATTTTGGACATCGGTTTGCCATTTTCCATTAACGTTCTATTTGTCACTAAACGTCGTTGCAATGCCTGGACTTTGTTGTGATTTCATCATTAGTACCGTTACATATAACACGCTTATCAATGTAGAAGTCCAAACGAAAACAAAATGTTTATTCTTATACTAGTAGTCCAAACGAAAACAAAAGGTTTTTTCATATATTAATATGTACCAAAGGTTTATTTTGCAAACATTTTGTCGAATGAAATACAAGATTTTTGGGAACGCTAATATTATCTTCGTAATAGCTAATTTAGTATTGCGAACAGTGCATTATATATTAACGTATATAATTGGCATAGGCGGTGTGTTTATCACCACATATAATTTTAGATGCGGGTAATTATCATCATAGGTTTTTAAAGTACATAAATGTTGAGTTTAGGTTAAACTCAGAATGAAAACATTAATATGACGCCGTGATTCTCGACAGCGTCATCTTCAAAACGTATATAAAATACCGCGGCAAATCTTTAAACGTTACTGTATTTTCTGTATTCTTAACTACAGTATGTCCAGCATGTAAGTGCGCTTGTTGAAAACCTTTTGTGAAACGTTGGACATTTGCTGTTTCGTTGGAATATTTCAATATATCCAACGAGCAACAGCAAATTGTAAACCTTCCTTGGTGTTGTCATTTCGAATCAAACGATTTCAATAAAATATTACTGTTTTTAATCTCGAACTTGTGTTTCGAATAGCGAGATTCTTACAAGGCCGCAAGTCGACCCGTTCACGGAGGCGCCTTGTATCTTTGCTTGGATGTTGCTATTGTAAGCGCAAGCTCGAGATTGACAAAAGTAGAGAGTATAACAAATATGAAATATTTAATTCCAATCACATGCCAAATGGCTCGAAAAACACGAATTTAGTTAGCTAACTTCGTCGAAATCTATCTGGGAAAAATTTGAACGTTCAAACGAAAACGAAAACGAAAACGCTGAAAGGCGATCAGACACAAATTTGACATCGACACGCGAAGGCAAGGACAAATAGCACACGAGCGTAATGGCAGCGACGACCATAGTGACCGCCACTGCGGTGAGCGAGTCGGTGACGGTGTCCACCACCTCGACGACGACTACTGCGCGCGGCTCGAGCCTGCTGCAAGTGCGCAGTAGCAACCTTCCCCGCAAGTCGTCCACCATCACACTCAGCAAATCCAGCAGCACATTGTCCAAATCCAGCACTAGCAGCACTACTAGCACGGCATCTGGATGCTCGACGAGCACAAACACATCAGTACGTGAGCTGCATACTGTGTTGCTTGCATTCAAAGAGAGCATTGATGGCTAGCGACTTGGACGAAGCGCACGCACGTGTATGTGCGCTCTCGACGTCGTTTGCTCATGGGCGATACTGAGCACCTCGCGAGAGAACGCTCATAGCGACTGCGTACACATAGTGTATCTACCGTTAGTTGTAACGACTACTGCAGCTAACAAGCGCGTGCTCTCTCTCATGCGTCTGTTTGTCCAGCAACCCGATCGGTTCATCCCGAACCGAGGCGCCATGAACATGGACCTCGCGCAGTGCCGATCGCCTGGCACTGAAGCCGCGCAAGCAGCAGTTGCGGACACATCGAGCGGTGCTGCATGTGACACGGAAGAGAAGCAGAACTACAAGAAACGTCTCGCAAGCGCGCTGCTCGGGAGCAACGACGACGGCGAGCGGCACAAGATCCTCAAGTTTACCGCCAAGCCAGCGACGCCTGCACCCGAGTCGTTCCAAGCGTCGCTGTTCGCGCGCTTCTCCCACAACAAGACGAGTGCGATCCCCGCAGCAGCTGCGAAGAAGCTGAATCGCTACGTGCCGTCGGCGCCGATCAAAGTGCTCGACGCGCCCGAGCTCATGAACGATTATTATTTGAATCTACTGTCGTGGGGCTCGAACAACGTGCTGGCAGTTGCGCTCGGCCAGTGCGTCTATCTGTGGAACGCCGAGAGCGGCGAGATCGACGAGCTCATGGCGCTCGACGGCGACGACTACGTGAGCTCTGTCCAATGGAGCGACGTCGGCGGGTCGTCGCACTTGGCGATTGGGACGAGCGAGTCGGTCGTCCAGCTCTGGGACGTCGCAGCACAGAAACAGGTCCGATCGATGGGCGGCCACGCGTCGCGCGTCGGTGCACTGGCGTGGAACAGCTATATTTTGTCGTCCGGCTCGCGCGACAGTACGATCATCCACCACGACGTCCGTGCGCGGACGCACCAGCTCGCAACGCTCTCGAGCCACGAGCAGGAGGTTTGTGGCCTCCAGTGGTCGCCCGACGGCACGACGCTCGCCTCGGGTGGGAACGACAATGCGCTGTGTCTATGGAAAGCATCTGCGATCGGCAGCAGCAGTGCCCAAAGCCCTGCGCATCGCTTGGAGCACCACACTGCAGCCGTGAAAGCGATTGCGTGGTGTCCATGGGAGCGCAATCTGTTGGCGACCGGTGGTGGCACGGCGGATCGGACAATCAAGTTTTGGAACACGTCGAACGGCGCGGTGCTCAACTCGGTCGATACGGGGTCGCAGGTCTGTTCGTTGCTTTGGTCGAGCACGGAGAAAGAGATTTTGTCGTCCCATGGGTACTCGCAGAACGAATTGTGCCTATGGAAGTACCCGAGCATGACGAAAGTGAAGGAGCTCACGGGTCACACGTCGCGCGTGTTGCACTTGGCGGCGTCACCGGACGGTGCAACGGTCGTGTCGGGTGCTGCGGACGAGACACTGCGGTTCTGGAAAGTCTTTGGTCCGAGCCGCAAAGCGAGTAAGAGCAGCAGCAGCGGCGCGACGAACGAGCTCACGAGCGCTCGGCTCTCGAGCGTCATGAGCATCCGGTGAGCATCATGAGCGTTGCGAGACGACTGCACGATGCGAAATGGCGACAGCGAATGCGAGAGAGAATGAGCAGAGAGACCTCGCGATGTAGACGTGTACGATGAGACTGCGCTGGTAGCGAGAGTGAGGCAGCGTATACTGTAAATGTATGCAGCATTGTATGCCGGCTTGTTTGCTTTGGCGTGTCGTGTGTCGCTACGAACGTTTTGCTTAGATCAGTGCTAACCCTCTAAGGTTATCTCTAGGGTTACATAGCGTTAACCTCTAAGCTTATCTTCACGGTTAGTGAAGCTTAGTCGAAACGACACAAACTCAGACGCACGCAATCAACGCAACGAGATGGCGAGCTTGACGCGTGCAGATGTGACGCGCCAAGCGGAGCTCGTCGCGATGGAGTACCTCAAGAGTAGGAAGTGCACGCAGACGCTGGACGCAATGATGCAGCACCTCGCATCGACGCACGCGTCTCCGATTGCGAGCGAGTTGTACGCCACCGATCTCGATACCAAGAAGCGCGCATCGCAAGCACACACATCTGTGCTCGAGTTTATGGTGCATACGTCAATGATGCGCATTGCGTCTGCAACAACGGCAGCAAAAGCGACTAGCACAGCTGAAAACGGCGATGCGTCTAACGTCAAAGCTTCTCGCAGTCGAGCAGCGTCGACCATGAGCGCAGAAAACGATAGCAGCAACGTCGTCTGGAGCAAGGACGACGTCTCGCGACTGCGCAAGGCGATCAAACAGACAAGTGCAGTCGAGGACACAAACGCACGCTGGCGCGAGATCGCCGTGCTTGTTGGTGATGGCAAGTCGAAGAAGCACTGCTACGCCAAGTACAAAGCGCTCAAAGATGAGCGCAAGAGCAGCAGTAGTGCGAGCGACAACACGAAGGTCTTGACACCTACGAGCAAGAGCAGTGGTCGCAGCAGTAGCAGTAGCAAACGATCGTCGACCTCGAGCGACACTGCTGAAAAGTCGAGTACGAATCGTCAAGAAGCGCCAGACGACCAAGAGCGAGGACGTCCAGCAGCAGCAGCAGTGGCGGTAGTCGCGGTGCCATCGATGCAGCCGCCAGCGACGAGTGACGGGGAGAAGCGAGCGGCGCTGCACAGCGAAGTGGCATTTACGACACGTCGAGACGCGCTACGTTCGATCGACGACACTGTGCTTGCGGGTGGCAATAGTGGCGAGTTGCAAATGGAAGACGTCGACGATTTCGACTCGGCTCACGTGGCGCCGACACACAATGGCAAGCCGAGTAGCAGCAGCAGCAGCAATAGCGGTGGCGCGCGCGCTGTTGGTAGTGAACGAGCTGGAACGCGTGCTAGTGGCAGCGGCAGCAGCAGCAAACACACCCAAAGTCGTGCACCGAGCGCTGATGAAGTGACTGCGCTCCAGTGCCTGTTCTTCTCAGACGCGGCGAATGGCTTTAGCACGCACTGGGACCAGCAGGTGCGACAACACCCGCGGCGTTGTTGGATATGCTGCTTTCGACGAAGTCGCTCGCTTCGTCGATCATCATCTGCTGTGTAGCGCAAGCTCTGACATGCACCTAACGCCATGCTTGTCTACAGGGTTTCTACTTCACGGACGTCGCAAACTTGCGGTACGGACTCGTGCAGAATGAAGGAGGACCCTGTGGTGTGCTCGCAGTCGTGCAGGCGTACATCCTCCGGTTCCTACTCGAGAACGCTGCTGCACAAGACTGGCAAAACGTGCGTTTGCACTTGTAGGTGGAGTGGAAGAGAGACGCGCACTGACTCACTTGCTGATGTTTGTATGCACTGGACCTGCGATGGAACATCGCTGCAGCCAGATCCCACCCAGCAGCAGTCGCTGCTTGTGGCTGCAATGACGCACATTCTGCACCAAGCGTCGAGCAGTGGTCGGTGCATCGTCGCGCTGAACGACCGCGCTGCGACCAGCAACACTACAGCAGCAAAGCGCAAGTTTATGAGCGGCGTCATGCTGCACACGACAGCAACTCAGGACGAGACGCACACGCTGCTGATGGCGCAGTTGGCGCAGCTCATGGCGCCGCGCGGGAACGGCCTCGTGCTCTTTGTGCTCTCGGCCGCACTGACAAAAGGCGTGACGGAGATCCAGCGCGAGATGGACCATATTGAGGGCGTGAGTGAAGCAAGTGGCCGACTCATTGGCGCGCACGACTATTGCACGCAAGAGATGGTGAACTTGCTATTGTGCGGGCAGGCGTGCAGCAATGTGTTCAACGGACGCCAGCTGCTCGAGGGCTCGAGCGAAGACGACCCGAAAGCAGTCGTGCTCAAGGGCGTCGCGGTGCAGGCAACCGTGGGCTTCCTTTCGCTGTTCGAAGCGTACGAGTACCTCGTCGTCGGCTCGCACCTCAAGTCTCCGGCGTTCAACGTCTGGGTCGTCTGCAGCGAGTCGCACTACTCGGTGCTCTTTGCAGAGCCGACGCTGTTGCGCGACGCTGCGCTCGACACGCGCACTGCGCTCGACCTCTACTACTACGACGAGCTCGCGAATCAGGATGAAGTGATCCGCTTGAGTGTCGCTGCTGCTGCTGGCGACGACGACGAGGAAGAGGATGGCGGCGCTGCGCCAAAGAAGAAGCGCGCTACCGACCTCGTGCCGCCGATGAACCTCGTGATTCAGACCAAGTGGCCGCGCGCACGCGTGGACTGGCACGACGTCGAGCCACTGCTCTAGCAGTTGGTGTACATCTGGACAAGTTGCACTGATGAGACCATAAGTAAGTTAGGTCATCGTGATGCTCAGAAGCAGCGAAGGTTTATCGCAATATACGTACGTCTAATATAAAGAAGAAATACATCGATGGTTTGATTTGCTTGACACTTCGATAATGGAAAGTCATTTGACGCAAATACAAACTTTCGATAGAGCAAGAAGGCATTTAAAGGCATTTGACGCAAATGTGTGTACGTTTCGCCACCGCCACACGCAGTGCATGTGCAGTGCATGTGCGTATGGCGGGCGGAAGCGAAGGCCCAAATAGAGCGAGTGTGGCGACACAAGTGATGAAGAAGGAAGTCGCCGGTGAGAACAACAAACAAAGCAGCTTCGTCGCAAGTCCAGCGTGTACGCTTGCTATTACAACAGCGCCACACAAGAACGAGGAGGGTAGACAGTGATGAATCGCAGACTGGCAATCGCGTCGTTGTATGGCACATAACGCAATTTGCGTCCACCTCATCACTCGACCTCTCTCTCGGCGCTTCTTTTTCAGCTACTGCTGCTCTCGTGCGACTTCTACACAGCCGTTCCACCACCGTCGACGCCAAGCTGCCACGACTTACAACCATCCGGTTTTTGCTGACGCCATTGTCTTGTCCAACGCGACATACGATCGTCACAATAGCTGTCATCGTCTCGAATACAACTGCAGTCCACCATGTCGACGACCGCACCGACAAGCTTGACGCCCGCAGAGCTCGAGGCCGCGATCAATGCGAGCGTCGTTGCGCGCTTCCGTAACCTCCTCATCGCACTTGCGATCGGCTACAGCGTGATCTTTACACTCAGCGCGCTGCTGATTGCGTACATGCGATACAACCGGAACGTTGCGTTCCGAGGCAATGCAACTGCAGCACGCAAGATCATCTTGCCAGCGTTCTTACCACTGCTGCTCGTGCTCGCGCTCGTGTCGTTCCTGTTTGGCGCGTACTTTTGCGGCACGCTACTGCTGAGTGAGATCACGGTCACAGCATCCAAGGTCGAGACCGAGGTGTACTACTCGGGCCGACTCTTTGTCGTGATCGTTACGATGGTCTACATGTACCAGAAAAGCGTGACGACGCCAGCGCTCCAGCGCGCAGTGCTCATCTCGTTGTTGCTGTGCACGTACAACCTCCCGATCGTGTGGTACACGAGCACGTACTGCTCTGAAAGCGTCGCGTACTACGTCCCAATGGTCACGCGCTTGCCGGTGCCGCTGCTGTATGTGTGGGCGTGCATCTGGCCACCTGCACGTGCGAGCAAGCGTGCGATTCGCGAGTATTGTCTGTTTGTGTTTGTCTACTTTGCGCTCTTCGTGGCGTACAGCGACTTGTTCAACCAAAACAAGATCGACGCTGGCTTCACGGTCTGTTTCTGCAACATCTTCTGGGGTTCGTTGTGTCCGCTCGTGATCTGGCGCATCCTGAAAGCCGACACCGAGCACTGGCGCGGCATGGGCCAGCGTGCGTGTCAGCTCCAGTCGCTCTTTCGACAGAAACACGACATCAACGAGCACATTTCGTCCCGTGGTCTCCACGTGTTGATCGAGATGCATCGCAAGTACATCATCGACTTTGCGTACCTCGAACTGAAGCAGAAGATCGGCGTCGGATCGAGTGCGACGGTCTTCAATGGCGTCTTGAATTCCAAGACGCCGGTCGCGATCAAAGTGTATACGCCCACGGAACTCATTGACGAAGTCGTCGCCGAGTTCTCGCACGAAGCTGCGCTCTGCGGCGCGTTGAACCACCCAAACATCGTCAAGTTCTACGGCATGTGCGTGTGTCCGCCGACCATTTGTTTGGTGTCCGAGCTGTGTCAAGGCAGCCTGGACGACGTCACGCACTCGCTCGCACGTCGCAAGCACAGTCCGAAGCGCCAACAGCTCGTGATCAACCTCGGGTACATGCTCGATGCAGCGCGCGCGGTCGCGTACATCCACAGCTTCTCTCCTGCGTTCGTGCACCGGGACATCAAGCCGGCAAACTTCCTCGTCGACGCCAAGTGCGTCGTCAAACTCACAGACTTTGGCGAGTCGCGCAGCCTGCCCAAGGCCGTACAGAGCAACAGCGACACGACGAGCGCGAATGGGACGACGTACCACAGCGGCAGCGCGAGCGTGACGCGCGGGTCATCGACCGACGATGCGTGGACGTCGATGGCGACACCGACACCTGGGGTGGCGCCAGCCGCCGCCACAGCCGCCGGTGCGTCGATGAAGAACGCAATGACGGTGCGTGGTACGGCCGACTACATGGCACCGGAGATCATCCAGGGCAAAGCTGGCGTCGCTTCGTATGGCGAAGCGGCGGACGTCTACAGTCTTGCGATCACGTTGTGGGACATCTTGCATCCGCTGGGGGAGAAGTACCCGGACGCGAATGGGAACCACCTCAAGATTTTTGAGACCGTGCTTGCAGGGAAGCGGCCGAGCATCAGTAGCACGACGCACCCGGAGCTCGCGCGCATCCTGAGCGAAGGATGGGACACGCAGCCGGAGCGCCGTCCGTCGGCGCAGTCGCTCTTGACGCGGCTCGAAGCACTCGAGCAGGAGCTCACGAGCGACGTTGCAGCGGTGCTTGCGGACGCAGTCGAGAAGAAAGTCGTGGCGTCGAAGAAAGGCACGATCCTGGAAAAGTCGATCACTGGGCAGCTGCTCATGCAGCGCATGCTCGAGCTCGACTTTGTCGAGACTGTGGAAGAGACGTGTCGCATGGGCAACGCACTCATGAGCGCTGGCTTTCTGCACCACGTGCGCCACTTGGAGCCGTTCACGAAGACCGCGGAGCTGTTTGCGTTTGACGACGATCTGGTCGACGCCTGTAGCGTCAGTGAGTTGCGGCAGCCGACGCGCGTGCCACACGCATCGGCGCTCGATGCAGCGGCCGCAAAAGGGACGCACGTCACGGAGCTCGTGCCGCCGCAGCAGCAGCAAAACGCCAAGTTTTTCCTCGGCGACGCGTACGTGAACTCGACATCGATGACCACTGGTGAGCGCGATCGGTTGTCGTCGATTTCGTCGTCCAAAACCGCTACAACGGAGCTCTTACCGCACATGCAAGGCGGCGCGAAGAGCAGCGCTGTTGACGAATGTTCGTGCCGGAAGCTCGGGCGAGGGCTCGGTGTCGTGCGCGCTCACCGCAGTCGCTTCCGTCGCAACAACAAGAAGTGGTACGCGATCGTCGAAGAGAACGTCTTGACCGAGAAGCTGCTCACAGACGAGTTCGACCGCACGCGCGAGTCGAGCTCGCCGCTGGACACGAGCGACCTCGAAGGCGCGATCTTGCACGCGAGCGACGACGTAAGCGATGACGACGGCGACGACAGCGGCGATAGCGACCACGACGAGAGCAGTGTCGAGGTGCTAGTGGAGTATACGAACACAATCCGCAAGTCCAAGTCGCACGGTCCGTGGGGAGCCCAGCGACGCGGTTAAGTGTCAGTGTGTAAATTAGCGAATGAGCTAACAGCGCAGGTGCGGAACAAGTCGGTTCATGCGTGCGTAGAGAGTGAGTGCGTGGACGAGAGCGCACTGTCATGTCAATACAAATGAATGTATACATGGGGATCATAATGCAATGAATGGTCGTCGTGGACAAGCGCGCGTTTGCATCGTTGATGTTAGTACAGTAGAGCAAAACAAGCAAGCAAGTGCGAGTTAACGATAACCAGATGAGTCACTGCTTGGTCACGACAGTTGGGCTGGAGAGACGCGAGAACACTGTTTACCGAGACCATGCAGCATGCGCTTGCTTGGCTTTTGTTAGTTTGGAGCAAGCATACACAGACGCGCACATGTGCTTTTCTTTTCGTTGTCAAACGTACGTGTCGAGATCGTCGTTTTTCCATCGAGTACGACGACGCTTGCGCAGATGTCGTCTCACAAAAAGAGCCGCACACAGGATGCGTCGTTGTCTGTAGCTCTGTTTGAGCGATCGTATGTGCGTTGGTATGTACACACACTCGAGTTTGCTCGTACGTAGCGTGGCACAAATCGCACCCATGGTGTTCGATGGTGACGACGCCACTTGCAACGAGTAGCTGGTGGTACCCTACTGGTGGTGTTGCACGTCATGTGCTATATTGCATTTGCTGTGTGTGTGCTGACTACGAGGCCATGCAAGTACATGTTTGCGAGTGCCGCTCGTGAAATACGTGCTACAAGTTGTTTGCTGTTGTAGTTGCTTGGTGGTGGTGAGTGTCCTGCTGGCTCTTTTTTGTGTATTGCAGCCATGTCTGCCAAGAGTTTGGTTTGGGTACTGTAACCATCGATTTTCGATGAAAAACAACGACGCAAGTGCGTGGAGTTGCGTCGAGCATCTCAAACATGGAGCTTGCCTTTTTGCGATATCAGAACCTGTTCAAGCACATTTGTTTTTCATGAGGTCCATGCATTGTCGGCCAATGCTTGCTCCAAGCTCGAGCTCGAGCTTCGAGATACAACAGTTGCGACTTCGCATAACAAAACAAACATCGAACTATTGCATCAAAACCTGCTCGAGCATGTCAAACTTGTCAAGTTGTGAAGTCTAAATGTGTGTCTTACAGGCTCTCGCTTCAAAGCTTTGTTCGTTCGCTGGAAAATGGAAAGACGGACAGCCGTGCAACTGCTGAACTGAACACGGGCGGCTTGGGCGCTTGGCAACTTGGCTCGCAGTAGTCACTTGGCACGGCAGTAGATCACGCACTGCAATAGGCTCGCCGTCTTGGTCTCAGCAGCAGCAGCACGCTGTCGCCACCGCGAGCAAGCATGGCAACGCAAGCGTCAACGTTGGCATTCCAACACTTGACCTCTTGGAGGTACTTCGCTCTGTTGCAAGCCCACTGTGCGTGACACGACTCGACACTCGACTCTGGGGTACCACGCTTCCTACCGCTCCTACCTCGTGTGCATTACAAGCTACACTCGCACCACACACCTCCTCAGCATCACCACCATGAGCGCCAGTAACGCGTCACTCGCGCTTGCAACCGCAAACACGATCGTCAGCAACGTCACGAGCGCGGTCGTGAATGGTACGACGACGACGACGATCACGGAAGTCACGACCACGATCACGAACACTACGCTTGAAAGCAATGCCACGGCGAGCGCGGCTGCTGAAGCTGCAGCGGCGGCCGCGAAGAAGGCGGCGATCACCGCTGCGACGGACAAAGCCGTCATGGCGTACTTGACGCAAAAGATCCACGTCTTGCAGCTCTTCTTGCTCGCGGGCTACGGCATCATGTTTATGCTATGCGTGGCGCTCATCGTGTACATGCGGTACAACCGCAACGTGGCGCTCAAGGGCGACACGAGCGCGGCGCGCAAGATCATCTTGCCGGCGTTCGAGCCGCTGCTGTGGATCCTCGGCATCACGACGGGCTTCTACACGCTCTTCTTCTGCGTGGCGCTCGCTACGAACATGTACACGTCTGCGATCTCCAAGCTCGCGACCGAGGTGTTCTACTCGGGTCGGCAGTTCGTCTTCGTGCTCGTCGTGGTGTTCATGCTGCAGAAGAGCGTGTCGCTGCCGGCGCTGCGCCGCACAGTGCTCATCGCGTTCGCGCTCTCGACGTACACACTGCCGATCGTGTGGTACATGTCCACGTACGCGCCACCAGAGGACCTGTACTGGGTGCTCACAGTCTCTCGCGCGCTGCTATTGGTGCTCTACACGTACGTGCTGATCCGGCCGCCTGGTCGTGCCACGGCGCGCACGCTGCGCGAGTACTGCGTCTTTGCGTACATCTACTACGCGCTGCTGTTCACGTACAACGACATGTTCCACCAAGGGAAGACCGACTTGGGCTTCTCGCTCACGTACGCCAACCTGCTCTGCGGCTCGCTCTGTCCGCTCGTGATCTGGCGCGTGCTGCAAGCTGACACGGAGCACTGGCGCGGCATGGGCCAGCGCGCCGTGTCCCTGCAGTCGCTCTTCCGTCAGAAAAACAACATCAACGAGCACATCTCGTCGCAAGGGCTGCACGTGCTCATCGAGATGCACCGCAAGTACATCATCGACTTTGCGTACCTCGAACTGAAGCAGAAGATCGGCGTCGGCGCGAGCGCGATCGTGTTCAACGGCGTCCTGCACTCAAACACACCCGTCGCGATCAAGGTGTACACGCCGACAGACTTCACAGAGGAGACCGTCGCCGAGTTCTCGCACGAAGCTGCGCTCTGCGGCGCGTTGAACCACCCAAACATCGTCAAGTTCTACGGCATGTGCGTGTGTCCGCCGACCATTTGTTTGGTGTCCGAGCTCTGTCAAGGCAGCTTGGACGACGTCGCATGTGCGATGAGCCGCCGTAAGCACAACCCGCGCCGACAGCAGTTCCTCCTCGACCTCGGGTACATGATCGACGCGGCGCGCGCTGTCGCGTACATCCACAGCTTCTCTCCTGCGTTCGTGCACCGGGACATCAAGCCGGCAAACTTCCTCGTCGACGCGCAGAACAACGTCAAGCTCACGGACTTTGGCGAGTCCCGCAGTCTGCCGCGCGACATCGTGGAGCAGAATGCGACGCCGAGTACCACCACCGCTCGGAGCAGTCGCTCGTCAAGCACAGCAGAGAAACCAGGTCAGCCGGAGGAAGCCATGCTACAGGAGGTGATTCCATCGACAGCGACGATGACGACACCAGTCGCGAGCAAGTCGATCGCGGCGCAGATGACTGTGCGCGGCACGGTCGACTACATGGCGCCGGAGATCATCAAGGGCAAAGCAGGCGTCGCGCTCTACGGCGAAGCGGCAGACGTGTACGCGCTGGCGGTCACGATGTGGGACATCTTGCACCCCGGGGCCGAGAAGTTCCCCGAGCTGAAGAACAATCACTTGCTCGTGTTCGAGTACGTCGTCGACGGGAAGCGGCCACAGCTCGCGAGCGGCATGCACGAGTCACTGCGCGAAGTGATCGTGAGCGCGTGGCACACTGACCCGCGTCTGCGTCCGTCGGCACAGAACATCGTGAGCATCTTGGAGAGCATCCAAGAAGAGGTACAGGCGGCGTTCGCGTCGCAGCTGAGCTACGAGATCAACCCGGAGCTGAGCAAGTACGACGACAGCAAGCCGGCGGCCGAGCGCACGTTCAGCGGCGTCGCCGCGATCGACCGCATGCTCGAGCTCGAGTTCGTCGCGTCTGTCGGCGAGGGTATCCGCATCGGCAACGCGCTCATGGACGCAGGACTCGCGCATCACGTCAAGCACGCGCGCGCGTTCGAAAACACGGAGGCGCTCTACTTTTTCGACGACGACAACATCCAGCTATGTCAGCCGTACAACCTCAAGACAGTACCGATGCTCAACGGCGACGAACGCAGTAGCCGCGGCACGGCCAACACGGCGCGCACTGGCAGCAGGTGTGCAGCAGACCGGGACGACGCATCGACGGCGATCTCAGCGTCGACGCGACGGACGCGCCACGCGAACACGGTCGTGTCGGACCAGTACAGCGACTCGCACTCTGGCGCGCCGCTGCTCGAGAATGGCGGCGTGTGTGCGTGCCGCAAGTTCGGCCAGCGCATCGAGACCGCGAAGGCGTCCCGTCGGCATTTTCGCCGCAACAAGTTCAAGGCGATCACGGAAGCGAACGTGCTCACTGCCAAGCTGCTCACGAGTCCGACGGAGAGCGACTTTGACGGCTTCGATGCCACCACGACCAGCCCTATCGTCGTGGTCTGAGTGGCTCCATGAGATGCGAGAACGGACACTGCTGTTCGCATTCAATTTGATAAATGTGCATGTTCCGATGGCCATGTTCTGATGTCCGTTCTTGTTTATTGACGTTGTTCTTGAGTTGTTGATGTTGTTCTTGTTCTTGTTTGTTGCTGCTTTTGAGTTGATGCTG
Organism: Globisporangium camurandrum; assembly: GCA_023337595.1. NCBI lineage: Eukaryota > Oomycota > Peronosporomycetes > Pythiales > Pythiaceae > Globisporangium > Globisporangium camurandrum. The sequence continues at coordinate 14,743 of JAADXH010000515.1, forward strand.
TTCATTCTGCTGGCACTTTTCATTTTAATGATTCTTTTTTAGATCATTTGCTGACAAATAATCTCATTTGTCAAAACTGGGTGTAGCAAAACATGTCAGCTGAATATTTAAGAGATCTTGCAGTTCACATTCAAAGATCTGTAAATTAATACCGCAATTGCACAGCAAGCAAAAAACATCAAAATACAACAGAAAATATCAAATGTTATGAAATCACATCGTCTTAATTTACAACTTACTGCATTTGGTCCATACCAAGTTCAGATTTAGGACGCATTCAAAGACTAAAGCAAACCTAACACACAATAAACAAAAAGCGCATGCTGTTAGTCGGCGCCGTGCGCGCTCACCGCAGTCGCTTCCGTCGCAACAACAAGAAGTGGTACGCGATCGTCGAAGAGAACGTCTTGACCGAGAAGCTGCTCACAGACGAGTTCGACCGCACGCGCGAGTCGAGCTCGCCGCTGGACCCATAGGACGTGATTGAAGAATGAAATGAATGTATGGGTGGGTGACGATATTATGGTGAATTATAGAAGATGAAGATCAGGATAGGTAGGATAACAACCAAATGAACGTCTGAAATCGTTCGAAATCGAAAATCGGCCATGTAACAGTGCCACTTAAATCTGTGGCACTCCGTTGTTGCTTGCCTCGACCACAGCTACCATCCGTGGTAGTGGTGGTGGTCGCTGCAGCCACGAGCCGTGTTTCGGCAACGAGGCTTTGTGCTGCATGGAGTTCAAGACTACGATGTGTTTGCTGTCTACTCGAATATGCATCGACTACCGTTGGTTACTCCTATCACCCTCCACGCATTGCTGTTAAACCGCGATGTAGCACTGCTTAACCTCCAAATTCGACGAGCTCCGACTTACCCACCAGGACTATCCATCATTGACTCAGTTTTTACGTTCTGTGAAATCTGACACCGTCACTCATTGCCAACATATCGGTCGGCACTACCGCTGAGCGAGCCACTTTTTCCACGAAGCGACATCCTGGAGAATCGCGTCAACCCGGCTCTCGCGTCCCACCTCATGCTGCCATGTTGCCCATGTTGCGGCCGACTTGATATCATCTAGCCTGTCCTCGGCCAGCAAACAGTCCATTCATCAATCTACTTGCTTGCGCGTCGACCGCTACTACGAACACGACGACTACCAGCTTCACGCTCCGATCCATTCGCTGCTCACGCTTTACTTCATTCAACGGCCCCGTCTCCAGCACGCGCCGTCCGTTTGTCATGCTCGCGACGATGCTCGCAGCTGTAAACGAAACTCTCATGAACTCCACGGGATCCATGGCGGCCGATGCTACGCGTGCCGTCGTCCAAGTTGCTGGCTCGCAAAGCGCGAGCGATGCCGCAGCTGCTGCCGCGCAGAAGGCTATGATGTTATACTTGCAACGCAAATTCCACGTACTCCAAGTGATGATCCTCCTGGGCTACTCGGTGATGTTCCTACTCTGCATCGCGCTCATTGGGCACCTGCGCTTCAACCGCAGCGGCGCGCTCAAGGGTGACAGCACGGCTGCACGCAAAGTGATCTTGCCAGCGTTCGAGCCGCTGCTCTGGATCCTCGGCACCGCAACCGGACTGTTTGCAGTCTACATGGCGCTTGCACTCGCACTCGGTTGGTACGCGTTCGCGATCCCGGCACACATCACCGAGTGCATCTACAGCGGCCGCCAGTTCGTCTTTCTCATGGTCGTCGTCTACATGCTTCAAAAGAGCGTCTCGATGCCAGCGCTGCGACGCACGGTCGCAATCAACCTCGTGCTCTCGACGTACACGATCCCGCTGCAGTTTGTGCTCTCACGCATCTTCGACAGCACTTCGACACTGTCGTACGTTGCGCTCACGGCCGGGCGCGGCTTGCTCTTGCTTCTTTATGCGTACATCGCAGTGCAGCCGCCTGGACGCGCATCGGCGCGCACGCTGCGCGAGTACTGCGCTTTCGCATTCGTGTATTACGCGCTATCGTTCACATACAACGAACTCTTTCACCACAACCTCATGGACGCGGCGTTCGTGATGACGTACATCACGATCTCGTGGGGTGCTCTCTGTCCGCTCGTGATCTGGCGCGTGCTCCAAGCCGACACCGAGCACTGGCGCGGCATGGGTCAGCGTGCTTGTCAGCTCCAGTCGCTCTTCCGACAGAAACATCAGCTTGATGAGCGCGTCTCGTCGCAAGGGCTGCACGTGCTCATCGAGATGCACCGCAAGTATATCATCGACTTTGCGTATTTGGAACTCAAACAGAAGATCGGCATGGGCTCAAGTGCCACGGTCTTCAATGGTGTGATGCACTCGAACACACCCGTCGCGATCAAGGTGTACACGCCGACAGACTTCACAGAGGAGACCGTCGCCGAGTTCTCGCACGAAGCTGCGCTCTGCGGCGCTTTGCACCACCCGAACATCGTCAAGTTCTATGGCATGTGCGTCTTCCCACCGACGATCTGTTTGGTGTCCGAGCTGTGTCAAGGCAGCCTTGCCGACATCACTTGCGCGACTGCAAAACGTAAGCACCACAGCAATCGCCAGCAACAAGTCGTCGACTTGGGCTACATGCTCGACGCCGCACGGGCTGTCGCGTACATCCACAGCTTCTCGCCGGCGTTCATCCATCGCGACATCAAACCGAGCAACTTTCTCGTCGACGCTGAGCACAACGTCAAGCTCACGGACTTTGGTGAGTCCCGCTCGCTCGCCAAGACGCAGGCAGCGCGCCAGTCGAGCAGCTTCACGGACGACAGCAGTCCTACGGTGATGCAGAGCGGCACAGAGGTGCAGCACGTCGATGAGCTCGACGGTGAGAGCACGTTCTTCGGTGCCACCAGCAGTGACAACAGCAATTACTACGTGCCAGCACAGCCGACACCGCCACTCACAAATAGCCAGTCCAAGATGACAGTGAAAGGCACCGTGGACTACATGGCACCCGAGATGATCAAGGGCAAAGCTGGACAAGCCGAGTACGGCGAAGCAGCCGACGTGTACTCGCTCGCAATGACGATGTGGGACATCCTGAACCCTGGCGCCGAGAAGTTCCCGACGCTCAAGAACAACCACTTGCAGGTGTTTGAGTTCGTCATCGACGGCAAGCGACCGCGCATCGAGACGAGCACCGCGCATCAGGGATTGCGGCAAGTGATCGAGAGCGCGTGGCAAGCGGACCCGCGCTTGCGGCCATCAGCGCAGCAGATCGTGCGCATCCTCGAGAGCATCCAGGAAGAGATGCAAGCGACGTTTGCACAGGAGCTCATGAACGAGCTCAAGTTCGACATGGTTGCAATGGGGAGCCACAGTACTGCGACGTTGCCGACGCTCTTCACGGGCGAGCACGCCGTCTCGCGCATGGAGGACATGCAGTATGTGAGCAGCACGGGTGAAGCGATCCGACTCGGGAATGCGCTCATGGACGCTGGACTGCTGCATCACCACAAACATGCGCGCGCGTTTGAGAACGCCGACGCGCTCTACTACTTTGATGAAGAGAACATCGTGTTGTGCAAGCCCATCTGCGTGAGTGGTGGTGGCGGCAATGGGACTGACACCACCTCGCGCAGAGACGACCAGACAGCGATGCTCGATGCCGATAGTCGTGAGCAAGACAGCCGTCCCGCAGCAACGCCACAACGCAGCGAGCGGGATCTGCAGCACCCAGCGCCGTCGCTGCGAATGCGCCTACCGTCGGAGCACTCGAGTCAGACAGGCACTGACCGGTCGCGATCGGATCAGCTCGAGAACGGCATGTGCAGCTGCCGGAAGCTCGGACAGCGCCTCGAAGGTGCCAAGGGGTCGCGGCGGCGGTACCGGCGCAAGTTCAAACCGATCTCGGAAGAAAACGTGTTGACGGCCAAGCTGCTCGCCATCGACACCACTCAAGTGACGTTGGCTGACGACGACTTTAACGAGTTCGACGCCGGCTCGACGCCGCACGTCGTCTAGATGCGTACAAGTAGAGTACGAACAATTGTAGCCACGTTTATGTGCAGGTCGTTCGAACGCAGATCGTCCTGTATGGATCTATGCTTGAGCGTAAGACATGTGCGTGTGACGTTGCCAAAGCAGCAGCATACATCCCGTTGTCACGCCTTCTTTTTCGGACTTGATGCTGTCTTATTGCTACTGCTGCTGCTGCTATTGCCGCTCGCTGTTGTAGCTTTTGCACTCGCTTTCTTGTGCGGTTTGCCTGCTTTCTCGCTGCCACGTGCAGCACCGTGTTTGACGCTCTTTCCAGTATGCGTTGACGATGCAGTGGGTATCTCTGCAGCTGCAGCTGCTTCGGGTGATGTGCCGATCATATCACGCCGGCGTTCGTTCTCCCAATCGACGAACACCTGCCGGATCTCGGCGCGCGATTTCACGACGTGCATCGCGGCGTCGACGCCGTCTTTTGCAAAGTCAAACGCGCTCTTGTTGTACTGATTCTTGAGCTTCGGGTCGCCGCCATGCTCGAGCAACAGCCGCAGCGATCGCTTTGCTTCATGGAAGACTGCGATTGCCACCGGTGTCCAGCCGCGACAGTCGCGCGCGTTCACGTTCGGCTTGAGCATCTTGGCCAAGAGTTCGTGCTTTGCAGCAATGAGTGCTTGCGGTGTCGATGCGCTTGCAACAGCAGCAGTGTGTGCTGTGCTGACGCACTCGCGCCACTTTGTCAAGAGCCACTGAACGAGCTCGACGTGGTCGTGCTGCGCAGCGATCGCGAGCAGCGTGCTACCTTTATCGTCCCGGATATCGACGCTCGCGCGCGGCCGCTCGTTCGCGGCAAGCACATCGCCCGCAAGCTGTTCGAGCTGATGCTCCAACGCGCACGCGTCTCCGCTGTGCGCGCACTCGAGCAGCTCTCGGTGGATCTGCATGAGCGCAAACTGCTCGCGCTCGACGTGGGACGTGATGCGCTCCTGCCACTTGGCGTCGATCACGCGCCGTCGGTCGTCCAGTAGCCGATCGGTCGATGCAATGTCCCACTGTGCAAGCAGACCCTGGACCTCGCGCGACTTTGCGACGTCGAACGCTGTCTCTGCTTGTTTCGTGTGGATGCGCGGGTCCGCGCAACTTGCGAGGAGGATCGTGATCGTGTCGACGTGGCCATTGTACGCTGCGCGGTAGAGTGGCGAGCGCCGCTCGTCATTGCAGCTGTTTGGGTCCGCGCCGCGCTCGAGCAAGAAGCGCACAATCTTGTTGTTGCCCTGGCACGCAGCCTCGGACAGCGCCGTGTGCGCGTGCCCGTCGTAGCTCTCGAGGTCGTAGTTCTTGTCAAGGCACTTGGTCACGGCTGTGAGGTCGTTGTCAAACGCCGCTTCGACGAGCTCGAGGCTGTTGCGCTTCGTCTCGTGTGCGACACCCAGGAGCGTTGCGAGCGTGCTGCTCTGTGTACTGCCTCGCGTTGCGTCCGAATTTCCATCACCACCAGCTCCATCTGCACTCACGAGCTGGTTGTTTGGCAAGTGCACGTGCAAAACGCACATCGCAAGCGCAGTCTTGGGCGGCGGCGACGCTGCTTGGCAAACGACAATGAGCTTGAACTGATCATTTACGACAAACTCACTTGGCTCTGGGTCGCCGACGTCGGGCCGCAGCAGGCGCGCGAGCACCGGTGGCGAGAACAGTGCATCGCGCGTCAGCACTTCGCGCGGAAACGACTCGGGCGAGAAGAACTGGTCGAGTTCGACCGTGTTCAGCACGTCCATGTCGAGCACGAGCAGCGTGCCGTACCGAAGCGCTGCAACGAGGTGCCGTCGCAGTGACTCGGGTGCCATGTCGCGCGGGTTCCCAACCAGCAGTACGCTGCCGCGCTGGTAATTGAGATACCGCGTCGCCTGTCCACCCGTGGTGTCGAGTACGAGCGGGAATCGCTCGATCACGTACACGACCTTGTCCATCGCGTCCGGGAGCTCTTCCAGCGAGACGCAAAAGTCGCGTCGCAGTGCATTGCGACCGGTGAGCACAAGATGGCAAGCGTGTTTGCGCGCATTGTCGTCCACCGCTTTGCTGCTCCTGCTGGCGATGACGTTGCGTCTTGCGGTGAAGCAGCCATTCCGATTGCCACAAAGAGCTCGTCGCGGTCCATTGCAAGCAGCAATTGCGGCGCGCTCAAGCCTGGAAGGTGGCGCAAGCACATGTCAGCGCACTTGCTGCATTGAAGCGGCACTCCGTTGAGTGCGACACGTCACGGATCCACGCGTCTGCATTGGACAATGGCGACGGCACGCACCACTGTCGCGAATGTGTGCGCAGAGCTCGGTCGTGAGCGCTTTCTCGGCCGCTGACTGCGCCGGCTGCACGTCAATCCACGCACAGATGTCGTTAATAGTCACGGGCGGCGCATCAATGTCGCTGATGTTGAGTGGCGGAAGCACAGATGTACTGCAGTGCTCGCGCCGCTGCCCATTTCGATCAATGCTAAACGCCAATGCTTGCGCGCTATTTCAGCTAATACAGTGCTGGCCAATGCTATAGGGACACCCACTTTTTTGTGATTTTTAAACCAATATTCGCCTTTTGAGACTGAAAATTGGCTAGAATGAGCCAATTCGAAGACGCATTCTGACAGCTTTCCGTTTGTTGAGCAACACA